>PVJL010007519.1:0-77092 GCA_004026885.1 Lyroderma lyra | reverse complement strand
ACAAACCGATCTTCTTTTCTTTTAATATGGAGGACTCTGGGGGAGAAAGAACTTCTGGAGGGAAGAGTTGGGTTTCGGATGTGATGTCGGAGACGCTTGTGAGGTCACGAAGCAGCTATGTCACGTCGGCGGTCAGACCGTTGAGGAAGGAAGGAAGGAAGGAAGGAAGGAAGGAAGGAAGGAGCGGGAGGGAAGGAAGGAGGGGGTGGGGGGAGCGGGAGGGAAGGAAGGAGGGCGGGAGGGAGGTTTGCACACTGGATGTGCACTTGGGACATGTGGATGGGATGGCATACGACTGCCCTGAGACTGTGCCTAGAGGAAGAGTAGGGGGCAGAAACGGGCCCTTTGCCGTGGGTCCACGGTGGGCCCCCCGCTTTATATCTAACTACCGTCGAGGCAGAACCTGGGCCTGAATGGAAAGTTCGAGGTCCCGTTCCCAGCACCTGGGAGAACCCCGACAGGAGGGAGTCGTTCACGTAGGTGCACGGGGGCCGTCCGGAAAGCGTCCAGCCGTGGAGCCACTCGCGTCGTTTCGACAATGGCGGCGCTCATGTGTCTCCCTTCTGGAGGGCTTCGTGGAGGTGCAGCACGAAGAATCACTTTCATTTTCATTCAGCGTGAGTGGGCCGATGTGTATAGTCATGTAGCCCTCCCCACGGTCAACACACAGGCCGTTTTCACCTCTCCACGCCGTCCCCTTGTGCTCCTGTGCAGTCACACCCCGCCCTGCCCCCCAGTACCTGGCTACCGCTGATAACCACTGGCTTTCTGTCACTACAGTTTTGCCTTTACTAGAATCTCATAGAAATGGAATCACACAGTATGTGGTCTTTTGTATCTGGCTTCTTTTATTTAGCCACAGGGATGGGCAAACTTTTTTCTGTAAAGATTCTGATGTAAGTATTTTAGGCTTGCAGGCTATCAGGTTTGGGTTGGAAGGACTCCACTCTGCTGGCTGACAACTTATAACTGAATAGCTGTAGCTCTGCTCCCGTGGAACTTGGTTTACAGAAATAAGGAGAGGGCTGGATTTGGTCCACTGGCGGGAGTGTGTTGACCCCTGACTTAGTACAAGGCACTTCAGGTTCAAGGCTGTTGTGTGTAGTAGTAATTCCTTCTTGTAAAAGTACTGGCTAGTCTTCCATTGTATGGATGATGTTCTGGAATTTGTTTACCTGTTCATTAGTTGTTTCTAGTTGGGAGCTTGTGTGGATACAGCTGCCATGAACATTCACAGACGAGTCATTGTGTGGGCATGTTTTCATTTCTCTTAGGGTAAATACCTAGGAGTGGAATTGCTAAGATATCTGGGAAATTATGTATTTAATATAAAAAACTGCCCAAATGGTCCTGCTACTTAACCAACAGTGTGTGAGAATTCAAGGTGTTCTGAGTTCTTGCCATTGTAGTGTCTGCTGGGATAAGTTATTTATTAATATTTAAATGTTAATGGAAATCAATGAATCCATAAAAATATACTGTGAATATTGCCTAGTGTCATAGATTTTTTTTTAAAATATGATTTTGTTTTATGATTGCTTCTCTGGTTTTATGGCTTTACCATAAGCTATGAAACCAATTTTCTATCATTAAACCTCAAGACTGTTTAGAAGATTTTCCTGCCGAGAGTGATGCCTTCGCCACCTGTGCAGGGGGACGTGGGGGCACACAGTTCAATTACTTCCCCTTACTAGTCGGCTGATCCGGGGATGGCTTGAAATCCTTTGGAAATTCGAGGGGCCTAATTTTATCTCGCTTCTGAGTAGGTGGCCAGTCTACCTCCTCCTGGGTGTGTCAAGGAGTACCCTCAGGCAGATGCTGGATTTTTCTCAGAAAAGCGATTTGTCTGTTTCCCCCATGAGTTCTAAGCTTGGATGTGGCTGAATTAATTTTTGCCTGGAGAAATTTTAAGTAGATGTTTAAAATGTCTACTTCAGTTTTTTTTAATCTCAGTCAAGCTCTATAAACTTTCTCTGTAAGCTGCATAACTTCTTAGCAAACTCTCTTGTACCTGAGTGAGTGGATGTACTATTTAGGTTCTTTGCCGTAATAAGCTCATTAAATGCTGGGGCCTCCAACCAGAAAGTCCTTATTTCCGTTCAGAGTCCTTGTTCTGAGTCGGTACTCTGACAGAGCTAGATGTCAATTAAGATTATACCTTGTTAGTAGAAATAAAATCATGCTATCTGCTTATAAAAGAATCCTTCTGTTTTTTCTCTAGTGGGAAGGGAGACCATCGTCTACAAGAGTTTGTCCATTCATTAAGCAAACAGGTGAAAAGATAGAGGTCTTGAGAACTCTTGTTTTCTCTCACGAGAGTTTACCAACCCAGCCCTGGGGGCATTTTCCTGCAGAGCCTGCCTCAGAGGTGGTGTCACGTTGCAGGTTCTGTATCAGCATCAAGACCGTGCATCTATGTGGAGCCTGAAAAGCCCTGGCCATATGATTCCGGTCCCTCGTGTCAAAGTCAGAAGCAAGTTCACTGTGTCGCCATCAGTCTTATGTAAGCCTGTGGTAGGACGATGCACCAGGGATCTGTAATGGAAACGTGCTTAAAGCCCCCTTCTGCCTAAGGACTGTGTTGCTTGTACGAGACTGGGTTTGCCACTTCAGAGGGCTAATACTAATTGGCTCTTGCAATGTGCCAGGCCCTGTTCTAAGCACTTTGTCTATTCGGGTCACAGGAAGCTCAGTGTCATGGTTCAGAACACAGGCTTTGGACTCGCTGGGTTACCACCCAGCCCAGTGCGTGGCTGGTTTCCTCAGTGACTCCACTTTGTCATTTTTAGAATGGGGACTGTGCCCACACCTGTGTCATGGGGCTGTCAGGAGGACTGAGGGTGTTAATATGTGGGGACCATTCACTAGGGTGCCTGGCCCACAGTAAGCTATAGAAGCATTAGCTTTATCATCATCATCTTATAACTTAAGAAAGCTGTGGTTTTCCCCACTCTACAGTTGAGTGAATTTAGGCACAGTGAGTGATTTTCCCAAGGCCAAGGCTAGGAGGCAGTGAAACTAGGATTAGAACACACGTCATCTAAGTCCGGTGTGTGGTTGTCACCGCTTACCCTACTGCTTCTCGGTTTGAACCTGGCCGTGCGACTTAGGAGCAGTTGTCAGGAAAGCACACCAGGTCTACAAGGAAGGGGCTGTCTCTTGTACTAGTGGCTTGGACTTCACTCCACTTTTGGACTTGATGGAGGTCTGGGTGAGCGTCTTCTCTGTGGAGGAGTCCTCGCTCAGCAAATGGCATCACCAGCTATAGCGTCTGTTCTGTAAGACAGACCCCCGAGTCACTCTTGACTTCTGCCTCTCCTTCCCCTCTGTGCAGTCCGCTGTCAGTTCCTGTTGATTTCTACTTTTAAAATAGCTCGTGAGTCCTTCATCTCTCCATCCCAACCCCCCTGCTCCCCGCCCAAGCTGCTGCTATCTGTCCCATTGGTACCGTGCTCCTCCAGCCCGTCATCACCCGACTCCGGTGTGTTCTCCCTGGAGACTGGGGCAGAACGCAAATCTGGGCATCTTTAAGCCCTGGCTGAAAACATCACCCACTTTCTTGTTCATGGTCAGGCCTGTTTGACCCCAGAACTTGTCCTCTTTCTTAGGCCGTCTTGCCTCGATAAAGTTTGGAGCAGTTGGCGTTGATCTGAAACGCTGAGAAAACTAGGGTTCTTAGGTGTCAAGCGAAATCTGGTTTTCCTTGACCTCATTTGTTAAATTCATGCCTCCGATAATTAGGTCCTGGGATCTGACCTCATTACCAGACCCATCAGTAGAACACGAGTGTTCTGCACGGAAAGATTGATAGTATCTGACCCCCTTTCTTGACGAGGCAAAGTACATCGTAACACAAAAATGAGAAGGTGCGTGCTGGCCTTTCCTCATTTTCTTTTCCGCAATCTCCCTCGCCGGTCTAACGCGGGTGCTTTGTTTTATCGGGCGTGTGTGTATGTATGGGGGGGGGGATGTCTGAGAGTTTTTATTATCGTTGGTTTGATTTTGCATGATTGAGTCCTTATCAAAGCAGGTATCAGCAGGGTGAGTCCCAGATTTGCGCTGAGTTCAGATAAAGAGAATTGAAAGCACCCCGTTTACCAAGGTAGGTAAAAGGTACTCAATCTGCCCGTGGCCAGCGCTGAGTTGCAGTCCCTCTGTCTGTTTTCCTCTTATCAACTCCTTTCTCATCACTTCCCAGGGGCGTGAACAGATGGTGGCGGGGCTCTGCCCGGGGTATAGTGAAGGGGAAGTGAGCATTCGGGGTGGCAGCCAGCACATGGACAACCCCAGGTGTCATCAGTCCTTCTGCTTTCTGAATAGAGCCGCAGGCCTCCTTCCCCCCAGTTGTACAATGGGTTTATTTTTAAATAGATGCGCGCACTGGCCCACTGGGTCCACTGTCACCTTGGTGTCAGTGTGACAAACCCTTCAGAGTGTGGCCACCCATGCTGACAGCATGTGGCCTGAAAGAGTTTTATCTTAAGGAAACTTGAAGCCAGTCTGTGAGGGAGCTCAGAAAATAACCAGAAGGAAGAGACTTCTCCCGGGCTCGCCCAATCAGAGGAGTTTCGTCAGAGCCTCCCAAGGTGACAGAGGTGAGGGAGATGTCTATAGGGTTTTGTTTGGGTTTGTCTTACTGAGGGTGGGGTGGGGTGGGCCTAATCCCCAGAGGGACACAATATCTAAGACCCCGGAATGGGGGAAATTTGCGTTTCTTAATGGAATGTCTCCTGAGGAACATTTTGAGGTTTTTCTGTTTCGAGCCAGGATAGAAGGCCCTGCCTTGTCCGCACTAAAACCCCAGCTTTTGAGGAGCAGCCAGAGCCGAGGTGGATCCCGCACCCTTGCTGTCAGCCTGCTGGTAGAGTAGTTGACACTTCAGGGCTACTCACTTGAGGAAGAAAGAGGACAGCAGAGTCCGCGAGGGGGACAGCGTGACCGGTCTGTCCCTCAGACAGATGAGAGCTGGAAGTCACTCTGGTTCTCATCTGTCTGGAGGGACGGAGGCTGGAAGGACACAGGCAAGTGGCGAAGCTGTGCAGTAGTAGAGGAGCAGGGCCCCCTCTGTGTGGGGAGCACCCCTTTGGTTTACATGCCTCAGCACTGAAGACCACACCCACTTCTCCTTGGAGGGGAAGGCTCCAGAAGAAGCCGAGTTCTGGTCACTTCCCTGTACTTAAAGAACTTTGCTACGAGACCTGGGCCTGTGGTCAGGAGAGAAAGTGGGTCTCTTCTGTTTCATCAGGTCATGTTCTCAGGCAATGCTCTGTGGCTTCCTGTCTTGGCAATGCAGGCCAGTCCTTCCAGAACCTTAACCCTAACCTTCCTTCTCCAATTGCTTCCAACCCAATCCTTTCAGCCCAGAAAACAAAATGTGTCCCGATCTGTAAAACCTCCTTGGATTTCCGGGTGAGTTATCGTTTCCTCTCTACTCTCATAACAGTGTGTCTAGTTCTAGTACGATGATTAAGGGGGAAAGCATTATAATTGGGTGGGACCTCCGTGTGTGTCCCTGGGGGAGACTACAGACTGCTGTGCCCAGGAACCCCACGCCGGGTAAATTAATAATAGGAACAATATCGTAGCAGGCCCTGTTCTAATTTCTTTGTATGTTCAGTCTTCTCAGCAATCCTACGAGAAAGGTTCCATTGTTTACAGGTGAGGATGTGGAGGGTTAGACACGTTCCGTAATCTGTCCACGGTCACAGAGCTGTGCACATGGCAGCACCAGGACTGACGCCCCGGCGGACACGTGACCTCACACTCCAACCCCCCCCCCCCCCCCGTGTGCTCATCCGAGGTGTGGAGGGGGCAGGAGGCCGGGGCGATGCCGTGTTGTGTGTGCGCCCTGCCTTTCACCGGGACTAATTCTGTGGAGCCTGTGCAGGCAGAGCCCCGCACCCCACTGTCTGTGGGACACCGCGGCTCGCTGCTAATCTGATGCAATCAGGTTTCCTGGGGCGAGCTCACGGCCGTAGCTGGAGAGAGAGGGGGGAAGGAGTGTCACACATTGTTTTTTTGATCAGCAGGTTTGGAAACTTTGAGCGTTTGGCTCGCGGGAGGATGGAAACTGCGCCAGCATTTCCTGTGGCCTGGAGTCTGGGTTCTGAGATAGGGGGCCGGGCCTGAGCTTCCCCTCTCTTATGGGGGGGGGTGGTGTCAGCACCAGGCACAGAGTGACAGGCCTGTCAGGGAGGAAGGGAGGGAGGGCCTGGGAGGAGGGAGCACTCCCTGGCCTTTCAGCAGCCGAAGAGGAATTTGAAAAGCAAATATCTGAAAACCAGAAGGCGTGGGGCAGTGTGTGCATTAGCATGTCAAATAATGAACTTTCCATTTGCGGTGCTGATCTCAGTGCAGCGAGCTCAGTGGAGAAAACGCGAACCGGCGGCTCCTGGTGGCATCTGCTTGGTGACAGAGTTTCTCCAGGAGGAAACTGAGTCTGGAAGTGGCCTTGTTTTCACCTTGGAGGGCCTCCATGTCTGTTTCTGCCCAATGGGAGACACGGACCTCTGCTGCTTACAGAAGTGCCTGAGGTTTTCTGTGCAAAGAATTCTGCATGTTAAACATGCATCATTGGCTTGAGAGATTCTCCACACTAAGAGCAAAAGAAACTCTCAGGATTTGCTTTTAAGGAAAGCGTGGTTCCTTCACTTGTCTGAGAGAGATTCATCGAGCTGCTGTTTGCCGTGCTCTTGGTCAGGTCCAGGGACACAGAGATGAGTAAGACATAGGACTCCTACCCCCGACCTTGGGAAGCTCATAGAAACCTGGAGCAGGAGGTGTGGAAGGATGCTTTGTAGGTGCGTTGTGAATGCCTGGAGGGCAGATGTGGGGTCAGGGAACTCTGTCAGAGGCGCTGGCACACGAGATTGGCTGTGAAGTCTGGAGGGGGGCAGTTTTTGAAGCCACCCCAACGGGAGAGGCAAAGACATTCCCGGTATAGGCAACGTTATGAATACAGGCAGGACGCACAGGCATTTGGTGTCCCTAGGAAAGGCAGCCGCTTGATTAGAAAAGAGGTAGCCAGTGTGCGTCACTGTGCTGTCCCTCTCCACTCAGCAGGTCACACACGCCAGTGGAAAGAGTCTCACCTGGGCAGTCTGAGGCTCACCTTCTTGAGCAGTGCTCCCAGCAGCCCCTGCAGAAGGACTATTGGTCACCTTGAGGGAGTACCTGTCTGCCGTGTCCCAAGTCATTGCCTGTGTCTGTGGGGGTGGGTGCTGGGAGGCAGGTGGCAGGAAAGGGTATATGGATTGTACTGGGGAGCAGGCTGCCGCCAGGCTGTGGAGCTTTGTGTGCTCTGCTCCCCAGATCTCCTCGGAAGAGTAAAGGCAGGGAGTGAGATGTTCAGATTTCAGCCATCACACGTGCACACATGCTGTGTCTTCGACCATTTGTCTTCTGTCCGTCGACACAGGGGAAGCTATGGTTAATTGAATTGTTACTGTCCTGTGCGAACCGCAAAGAGTTGCTCAACAGAACTGGGCTGCTTTCCTAGAGGCCATCCCGGAGACGCAGGTGATGACAATTCAATATGGGACTGAAGTCAAGGGTTTCCGCTGCCACTTTCCACGATGTTTCTGGGCAAGACGACTTGGCAGGTCTCTTTTCCCCTGAGAAACCAAGGAGGCAAATAGTGTCAAGACATCATTTTCCAACGAGGGTCGCATGACAAATGAATGCCAGAAGATGTTCTATGGGGGAAAATCAGAGTTTCCTGCACAGATCCAACTCGGGAACCATTGTCTATCGCATGTGAAGGTTTCGCAGTGCACATGTGTTGTATCAAAGGCCCAAGAAGTCCCGCGGTAAAGAACCCTTTTTCAAAATACAGTGCAGTGATTCACGCCGTGGGCGGTGGAAGGAGACAGACGTGCGTGGGTTCTGGCTGGGCTTCGGATGAAGTTGTGGGACTTTGGACAAGCTAATGTGTCTGCATTACAGGTTTCCTTGTCTGTACAATGGTTTAGGGAGGGCACCTATTGCATAAGGTTCTTATGAAAGGTATAGTAATGAACTAGTCAGTGATTGTTAACTGTTAGCCCCTTTCTGCAGGACTTCTTGGGCCTTTACTGTGACAAGTGGAGTAAAGTAAACCAGCCAGGAGTCAAGCAGGGGCACTTAGAATTCCCCCGCCATGGCCTAAGTGCTTCCAGGGACTCGGCCCTTACAAGGCTGCACGGCGGGGATGTCCAACCATCTCTGTAGACTTTCCTCCAGTGGTTTTTAAATTTTAGTTTGCATGAGAATTATAGTAGACTCTCCCTTAACTGAAACTCAAGCAACCAGCACCCTCAAGAAACCGGCTGGTTGCTTTAGATTTTGCCAGTTGCTTGATTCTGGTTAACAGAGAGTCTACTGACATTCATCTGGTATCTGCCAATCCCCACTGTGTTGTATCAGGCTGTTTATACAAATCATGTAGCTTGTATTTCCTGGGAAATTTGGACGACACTACATGTGGTTTTACTGCCAGTAGCTCCGATGAGATGTTGGTTGTGAAGAAAATGCATTTAGGTGACAGCTACAGACGAAACACCCTCTACGCCCTGGCGGTATAACTGTGCTTGGGATGGGCATCCTGCCCTTGGAGTCTCCAGGTGTAGTGGGGACACGTCGACCAGAAGAGGCAAATGCCACAAGTGCTACGTTGGGATGCAAGGACACCAGGAGACTTGAGTTTGTTGACTGAAGATTTTAAAAGGATTTCCATCGTGGTTATGCCTGGCCGAGTGTTGGACCTGCGTGTTGGTGTTGATGTTTCTTGGAGAGCCTGATGAGGTGATTCACCTTGTGTCAAGTTCAGTGACGGTGGCCCGATTGTTAGGAATCAGCCCAGAGCACTTGTTAGCTCCCGACTTAACTGGAGGATGGCTTTATTTTCTGAGGACATTTGGCAATGTCAGCAGACATTCCTGATTGTCATAACTGAGGGGGACTGTTGACCTCTAGTGGGTAGAGGCAGGGAAATGACTTAACCATCCTGCCATGCACGGACAGCCCCAGAGGAAAGGGTTATGGCCCCGAATGCTAACTGTGCCAAGGGCGAGAAAGCCTGTGCCAGAAACTTCCTCCTTTAACTTTCATTAGAAACAACAGTGACTGTACATGGAAGCCTTGACAGGGAGCTGTACCCTCATGGCCATACAAATTCAAGGATGCAACGTGGACTTCTGAGGGTAACAGTGTGGACCGGATTCTTATTCTGCCATTGCACCCCTGCCTGTACCCCACGGGAGCTTGGCTGTGCCGTCTGTCTGTTTGTTCATCTGGGGAAATTGATACGGTCTAATTGGGCTTGGGTAACTGAGTTCCCAGGGGATGCCCCAGCCTCTCTGCTCTCTCAGTGGCTGCTTTGTCACTGCTGACACTTTATGCTCCATGGAGACTCAGGGAGAGTCACCTTATTGTATTCTCACCTGTTCAACAGGTTTTTGTCTGAGCAGCCTTTGAGAAATACATACCGGTTAAAGGGGAAGAAAAGCACAGTTGGCCTTTGATTTTTGGCAGACTAGGTGACCTCTTTTCATGTAATTCTAGACTATTCTATGTGGAGTAGGGAGGAGGGTGCTCCAAATGCATTTTTATTTTTATAATTTATTCCCTTGACCCTCAAGAGTGGGTGGGTGTTCCTTGCTTTGAATAGTGTTACCTGATAGTCACAGCGAGTCTGTTTTCATATTAGAGCCTGTTTTCTTAATTCTTAATTCTAGGATGTGTAATTGGATCCTGAATGGAAGCAACGTGGTGGATAATACATTGTCCTTAGACTTCTCAAGTGAATAAAAGAATGTACAGACTATAAAGAAGCAGCCTCAGAGCAGATAGCCTGCTTGCATTTGCACCTTCGAGACTCCATAATTATTTGACAAGTCCCTGTTGTTGAATAGTCACTTGTTTTCAAGTTTGTGGAATTGCAACCAAAAGAGCAATGAGCATTGTTATGGTTTAGTTAATGATTATTACTTGCGCAAATATCCTAGAGAAGTAAAATTACTCAAAGAGAATACAAAATTTTAAGGCTTGGTGCAGTTGGTCAAAAGTACCACTAGAAAGTTGTACCAGTTTATATGCTGAATAGATGTGCATGGACATGCGCCTTCTTCTTTAGAAAAATACAACCAAGAGATATGGTAGGTGGATCTATGCAGAGGTGTCCAACCTTCTGGCTTCCCTGGGCCATGCTGGAAAAAGCAGCATTGTCCTGGACCACACATAAAATACACTCACACTAACGATAGCTGATGAGCTATTAATAGAGAAAAGTCTGTGCGTAATGTCTGTAGTGTTTCAAGAAAATTTTCGCATTTGTATTGGGCTGCATTCAAAGCTGTCCTGGGTGGCCTGTGGCCCGTGGGCTGCAGGTCGGACAAGCTTGATCTATGAGGTCCAGAGTATGGGGAATGAAGCTACCACGTCTGCTGTCAGAAGCCATTATGACTGTTGCCTGTACCGACGTGACTTCCGCCATCCACCTGTTTTAGGAACATACCAGACACACTGCTGCCTCAGGGCCTTTGCACTTGCTGTTCCCTTGGCCTGCAACATGCTTTCTCCCGATGTCCGTCTGCGTGGCCCACCTCCTCACCTCCCCTTGGTCTGTGTTCACATGCTGCCTTCTCAGTGAAGCGTCCCCTGATTTCCCTATTGGAAATCACACTTCTGCCCCTTCCACAGAGGTCTGCTCATATGCTTCAGATTCCCTTTGCCTGCTCGATTTTCCTCCATGTCCCTTGAGGCCACTTGATGTCTAGGTCCTGAGCGTGGAGAACAGGCAGGAGCAGGGCTCAATCATGATTGTTGGATGAGTGACGGGACCACAGCACTTGCTGGCCAGCCCTGATGAGCCATCAGCGGGCTTCCCCCGTCAGCCCGGGCCAGAGCAGCAGCAGTTTCGTTCGGCTCCATTTCCCTTGCTCGTCGGCTCTGGAGAACTTAGGCATTTCTGTAACTGCTGGTGTTGTTGAGGCTGCCATGATGAGTGCTGCTGTCTCTCCTGTCTCACTGACATCTAATTGCCACTGAGGAAGCAGCTGACGAAGCGTACTCTGATCTGATCAACAGCCAAGTGCACGTGTTTGATTAGAATCTTCATACAGAGATCCATTAAAAAAAAAGAGACCAAAAACCTGATAGAAAAAGGGCAAAGATTTAGACAGTTCAGACACGTGAACATGGGACTTTGCCTCTTTATGTCCAGCTACATGCACAGTTAGAGAAACACACGAGTCCAGCGAGATGCATTGTTCTCAGTGCGTCAGTAGTGCAGAAGTTGGATCTGTTGGCGAGGCTGTGTGTCTGTACGCAAACTCGCCCATTGCTGGAGGGATATTTGGAAATGACTCTGAGAATTTAAAACTGCATGTGCTCTTGGACCCCACAACTGCACTTCTATGTTCTGTCGTAGGCTGTCCTTGCACGTGTGCAAAATGATGTGGGCATCACGTTACTTGCCACAGCCTTGTTTATCATAACCGCCGAAGTGAGGAATCACCCAGCGGCCCACCGTGGCGGACCGGTTCATCAGATGGGGTCAACACAAAGGACTGCAGTGCAGTGAAAGGAACCAGGATGCAGTATTTGTACTAATATAGAAACATCTGGAAGATACATGGAATGAAACAAACAAACCAACCAAAAACAACAGCTAGGGTGTAGAATGCTGCCTTTTCTATAATGGAAGGGGAAAATGTAATAGGTTTTTTCATTTGCTTTATGTACGTGAGGAAATTCTGGAGGATTCCAGAAGAAACCAGTAACAGTGGCGAGCGGGAGGGATGGGGCACAAGTGGATATTGGGTGGCTGGGCCACTTGGGGAGGAGGAAGAGTCGCCACTGAATAGCTTCGCACGTGCGCACACATTCAGGTTTTGAATCCCGCGAACGTCCTACCTGTTGGCGAACGTTGTTTGGAAAGTCCCCCTACAAGGAACGGCTGGTGTGGGAGAGGCGGCAGAGGGCGGCCGTCCGTCCTGAGTGCCTGTGTGCGAGCGCGGCTGTGGGTCCCAACGAGAACGCAGGGTCTGCCCTGAGCGCGGCGCCGCCGCCTTCCTCCCTGGGAAGGTGCCGTGCGTGCAGCGGCCTGGGGAGGGCGCGCGCGTGCGCGCGCGCGCGGGCGGACCTCGGGGCAGGTCTCCTTCCTCAAGACATCCTGGTTGCTATAGTGCGGAGCTCTATTTGTGACACGCAGAGAGCACTTTAAAGAAACGCTGCTTCCTGACCGTGACTTCCTGGGCAATCTGTCCTTCCGGAGACTGCCGGGGGTGAGGGCTTTACATGCCGTTCTGGACGGCGAGTCCGGCCCGCTCAGACCCGGGGCTCCGTGGGGAGCAGAACCGGGGTGAGGGGCTCCTTGCTGTCCCCCCCCGAGGAGTCGCGCAGGCTGTCCCTCCCCAGGGCATGTGTCCTAGCAGCTGTGACTCTAGGGCGTGGGCGCTTTCCCCTCAGGAGTGGCTGCTGGTGCCCTTGGCGCCTGCAGTGTGGCGCCCCGAGCCGTTTCTGAGACCTCAACCCCCAGTGAAAACAGGAAGTGATGAAGCAGAACTCGCCTTGCATCTGCACTGAGCGCCTTTTCTTCTCTTTTTGTCATTCCTCACTAGGGGTAGACACGTGCGGCCGTCCACACCGCAGGACCCCAGTCCCACCGGCGTTGAACGTTATCGGGGCTCACAATGCCGCCGCCCGCGGACATCGTCAAGGTGGCCATCGAGTGGCCAGGCGCCTACCCCAAACTCATGGAGATCGATCAGGTCGGTAACGCAGGAGGCAGTGTGGGGGGGTGTCTTCCGCTTCGTTTCTGTTCTGGAATTTTCATAGGCTTTGGATGGCGCTTTTTTCACCTCCTTTCTCTCCCTGGCTGTGTTGAAAAATCTGTGCAATAATAGTTGCAGTGTAGTTTGATTTCTGTGCCACATGCAGGGGCGATGGATGGGGTTTTTATCCTCCTCCACCATCTACTTGGGCTGTGTCAATACAGGGCTTGTGTCTGACGCTGGGAGGGAGGCGGGAGGGACAGCGGCCCGGGCTCCGGGCGGTGGACACAGTGGAGGCTGTCCCAGCCCTGTCTGGCAGGGACTCGTGAATAGGTGCAGATGGTTTTAGCACAGGCAACACGAAGCGCGGTTTTCTGAATCGCATTTCTCTTCCATGTTTGCAGAAGCAGCCAAGTGTGTTATAGTAACAGCTTTATAATGAGATGAGTGTAGAGGGGCTCAGTGTTGGAACCCAGACAGTTGTCATTGTGTGATTACTGTAAAATGCGCTGTGTGTCTAGTAGTCACCTGGCACGTACTAAATACTCAGTAGATGTTTAATCAATGAAAAACTATCCAGATGATTTTTAAAATGGTTTTTACCTATGAAGGCATCCTTTAGCCTGGATCTGGTGTAGCTCACGTCTACTGTTCGATTATAGGTTATCTCAGGAAGGGTACTTAGGTTCATTCTAGAACAAATGATTTAAAGCAAAAAAAAAAAAAAAAAAAAAGAGGGTTGAGACTTCATGTACATGTAAGGGCTTCATAGAACAAATAATACAGGTTTCTAGATGGCTTCTACTTTTTCAAAGTTAGGGTACCATGGCAACTCTACTTTTTATTTATGCTCTTGATACTGTTTTATGATTTGGATCTATATAGTACTTTCTCCTTTCTGGTCAGATTTTATTATCTGGTTGGAGACCATTGTAAGAGTTATATAGAGGCTGACCAGACGGACGTACTGTTTCAAACGGGACAGAAAACAATGGTACTGTCCCATTGCAGACGGGACGTACAGTCAGCCCACGGAGACCTTGAATTTTGCCCGGTGAGATGAGGAGTTGTGTATACGTTTGTGTCAGGAAGCAGAGGTTTAGCCTTTTTCACGTGCTGTTTGAGAGGGCATACAAGTTGAATTTTGCTTTAGAATTTTCTGGGACCACTTGGTGCCAACTCACTGTACTGGGGATTGGGTTTGGCTGCAGCCTAGGAGGACAATGTCCGTGAGATGGAAGTTGGCCCCTCATATCCCCGTGGCCGTCCTGTGCTGGCCCCATGCCGCAGCGCCCTGGATGCAGCGCCCTGGACGCAGCCCCTCCGTCTTGCTGCTGTCCCTTCTCCATAGGCGGGACCTAGGACAGGGGTCATGGGCACCACCTTGGAGCTCATTAGAATCTGCAGTGTCACAAAGTCCCCAGGGAATTCCTATGTGTAGTTGGTTCTGAGAAGTGGTACGTGAGGCCCACCCGGGGCCCCATCCCAACAGATCCCAAGCCAGCGCTTCAGGTGCTCTATTTCGTTGTGGTTTTGCCATGGCCCGCGGTGTTTGGGGACCTAAGCTCGAAGACAGCAGCTCCTGACAGACACACTGAGGGGCCTCAGGAGTCAGTGTCCTGTTCCTGCCTTGGAGGGTGGCCTTTGCCACATGTATATTAATACTTTTTTAAAAAATAGATGTATTTTGAATTTTGAAACAATCTTAGATTTACAGAAAAATGGCCAAGGTAGGCCAGAGAATTTCCATATGCCCTCCAACTCAGTTTTCCCCAGTGCTAGCATCTTACTATAACAGCGGTGCCTTTGCCCAAAACTAAGGGGTTAACGGTGATCCATAACCAGTCACCAAACTGCAGACGTTATTTGGATGTCACCAGTTTCCCCACCAATGTCCTTTTCCTGTTCTGGCACCGAGTCTGAGAATACTAGCCACACTAGTAAAGTCTCGTGTTCCCTCGGTCCCTTCCGGGCTTTGAGAGTTTCTCGATCCTTCTGGTTTTTCATGGACTGACAGTTTTGAATAATAACTTTATTTTGATACAATTTCTAACACAGAGAAGTGGCAAGAATCGTACAAAGAACTCCTGCCTACCCAGACTCACTGATTATTAATATTTTGCTTCATTTACTTTATTTTCTGTATTTCTCTCTCTCTCTTTCTCTGTCATTTTGAGAATGATTTGGAGTCATCATCCCCTTTACTGCTCACTACTCAGTGTGTCTTTCCCAAGGACGGAATCGTTTTTCCAGAAAGCCAGGGAGTTGAACATTATCGGGTTAGCACTGTCGTCTAATCGGAAGGCCACAGCCCGCATTCAGGTTTTGTCGGTCGTCCCGTAAGGTCCTTTGGGGGTGTTTGCCCGAGGTCTGGTGGCTCTCCAGGGTCGAGTATTACATTTGCTCTCATTTCTCGCTGGTCTCCATCGATCTGGAACAGGTCCTCAGTCTGTCTTGATCTTCTGTGACCTTGATGGTTCTATAGACGACAGGACAGCGACTTTGTGGAAATGTCCTTCAGCTTGGGTTTCGCGGATGCTTCCTCCTCATTAGACTGAGGTTTTCATTTTTGGCAGAAAAGCCAGAGAAATGATGCTGTGTTGTGCTTGGGGCATCGTTATCAGGAGGTGGGTGATGTCGCCTTGCCTCGTGCTTGGCGGTACGAATGCAGATCCTGGGTGTCACGGAAATGAGGTGACTTGCTAGTTTGTGAGGCCAGGACACAGACCCAGGCCTCCCTTACTCTGAAGACTGAACTTTTCAACAGTTGGCTCAATTGCAGGCCCCCTGCTCCTGTCGTATGGGGACCTACACGTGAGTTGGAAACCTGGTCCCTTCCTGCCCTGTGGCTGCTGGCGTTGGCATGAGACTGGTGGCAGCACTGGGGTGGGGTTTCTTGCCCGACTCACAGTTGGCACAGAACTGGAGATGTAGTTGCACATGCAATGAGGATTTGAGCAAAGATGATTACTCGGGCTTTGTCCTACCTCTCTACTTGGTTCGGTCAAGGTCACATGGGCTGCATATGTCCCCTTACACGTTATCTTTGTTTAGAAAACTCTGCGCCTTTCCAACCTGGACAGCAACTATGTCATTAAATGGTGTTTCTGGAAGTTGTGTGAGGCATCGCTGCCTTCTGCTTCCCTGGAACCTGGAGTATTCCTCCACTTACCACACCATGTTGTCACTTATCATCATGTCTGTCAACTTAAACAGGAGTCATCAACCTTGAGCGAGCCCAGGGATCACCCAGGAAGCTGCAGAGGTTTGGGTTCTGTCAGTGGGGGGCACGGTCCTGAATCTGGTTTGTGATGAGCAGCGGAGCAGCCTCGTGCTGGGGCCCCCACGTCACATGACACAGAGGCTGATGGGACACAGGAGCCTACGCGCTGTTAGTCTGGTGAACAGCCCTTACTCAGGGAAGGGGCATTTACTTCATGGGTAACCGGGAAAGAAAACTCCCCTAATGGGGGTCCATTCCGCTCAGCCATGCTCCAAGAGCACCCATTGGGGTCAAGGGTATCTGCTTGGAGTGTGGAATGATTTATTTTCTTCCTAAAGTTTAAGGAGAAAATTCTGTTTCTACTCCGTACGGGAAGCCCTCAAGAGCTGTTCACAGGCAGAGATTATTGTGTCACCCGAGGCTGTCGGAGGGCTTGTCACTGAGCTCCTTGTTCGTTGGCAGCTTCTGCTGCAGCCTGTGCTGTCTGTCCTTGGGTGTCAGCC
Source organism: Lyroderma lyra (assembly GCA_004026885.1). NCBI lineage: Eukaryota > Metazoa > Chordata > Mammalia > Chiroptera > Megadermatidae > Lyroderma > Lyroderma lyra. The sequence continues at coordinate 60,614 of PVJL010007519.1, read as the reverse complement.
TTGAGGGTCCCTTAGACGGTGGGTGGTGGCTGTCTGATTATACAGGGCCCGAGGGGCTCCCCATCTACGCTTCTGGTTCGCTGACTGCTTCCTGAACAGCGTATTTCTCCGCCAGGAGTGCAGGACCTCCAGCACTTCGAGAGGGGGCGTCGGCTGAGGGGCCGTGTGGCTGGCCAGACCCCATACTGGCTCAGGGAAGCCCGGCACCCCGCTTCCTGGGAGCAGCCCAGGGAGCCTCTCGGAGCCTTGGTGTCCTCGTCTCGTAACATTGCGGTGATACTTTGCCACTGTCATAACTGTGGTCCAGGTGAAAGAGAACGTGTGAAGAGAATGCAGAGCAGCCCTCCAGCAAGGCGGCCCTTGTCGCCGCCGGTTTAAGCTCATGCTGACTGCACCATGCAGCGAGGTGCCTGGTCTTCCGTCCCACCTGCCCTTCCGTCACAAACACCCTCCCTCCTTTCTCCTTGCCCTGCCTGACGTTTGAAATGTTTGGGAAGGAGAGAAAATGAAAGGGCAAGTGGGAGGGCGGCCTCACCGGTGGAGAAGGGAGGTGCTACCTGGACACGCGGCCACGGGTTTCCTCCCGTCTCTCGGCCACTCCCCGGCGTTTCTGGGCAGCGGCGCCTGCGTTTCCTGCACGCGTTCTCCAAGCTTCCAGCTGCTTCCACCCCTGCCCTGCCCTCACACGCCTTTCTTTTCCAAGAGAGCCCTGAGGACAGAGAGCCCGACCTTGTCTCGGGGCCGCAGAACCTCTCTGCTGAAGGACTTGCCTGCTTCCGCAGCGCACTCACGCCTCGGTCCCCTGCCAGCCCCAGAGCAGGGGCCAAGGGGCCCCGCGTTCGTCCCGGGGCGATCAGCCTGTCCCAACCCCCCTCTCCCTCATCTCAGTTGTGTCTTCACCACCCTTTCCCCTTACTTGAGGAGATATCCTCTTCAATATCCTCTTCATTTGTTCTCTCCTTCTCTGCCTTCGACCGCGAGCTCTGGGATTCCTGCCTCGGACACTCCTGCCCTTAACCTAGTCACACTCCTGCTCGTGGGCTGTGTATTTGCTGTCTGTGCAGCCCAAGCTCATTTAAATATTGTCAGTAGATGTACGTCACCCATGTCGCTTCAGTATCTGCTTAACTGAGGATGAGGAACAGTTCTGTTCCCTCTACAGCTGCCCTCTGTGATGGCACCAGTGCCTTCGGGTTTGCTAAATCAAACGGTCTTCACTCCACTGGGGCTGGCCTCTCCGGCTCATTTGCATCTTCTGGAAACGCCCACCCAGGTCATTAGGCTTCAGTTCTGAGAGTCTCCCTCCTTGTCTGACGATGAGTCTTCCTGCATTTCCTTCCAGGCTCCGCGTCTGTCTCCTTCCTCCTAAATCTGTCACAACCTCAGGGCCTTGCCCTCTGGCCTGTGTGTTCAGATCCCCTGCTCTCTCGTGGCTTTAAGTATAACTTCTATCGATGTAATGCCATTCCTGGTCCCCAGCCTGGCCCCCTAGTTCGTCTCTGTCTCATGGATATATTAGCCCCCGTTAAACCTTCAGTTGCTACAAGGTACAAGCAAAGGGTTGGGGAAACTGCTCACTTGTGAACTGGAAGAAAGTGGGTCTGCTAGGCACCACCAACTTTGGGAAGTTCTTTCATGTGGAAGAGGGATCATTAGATGTGTTGTTAATGGCCCCCAGTGTAGAAACTCCACTGCCTCCACACGAGGAAATAGGGCTGACCTGTATGCATGGACAGCGGGCCTGGGCTGTCTGGGCAGGCGAGGGGTCCTGGTGGTCATTCTGATGTGTGCATCCGGCAGACGTAAGGTAGGCTGCCTTGCCGCAGGGCCAGGCCCACAAAGGCTGCTGGGAAGAAGCGTGGTTTTCAACTTGAGTTCTGCAGGTCCTTCTCACATGGTTCAGGATGAGGGCTCTGAGTGATGGACCTTTAGGTGGTTTTAGAACACTTCTGCCACAGCAGCTGCTGTTGCCCGACCTGTTTTCATGATTGGGTGCTTTGGGGAAAGATTTTCCTTCAAAGAAAGTTACCACAGTGAACTAAAACCGTGCACAAACGTGGAGCTCCCTGCTGCTCCTGAGATTCGAGGCCGAGTTCTTATGGTGGCCTCACACCCACACACAGCTTCTCCCCATACATTACCTGGGGTTCCGGGTCCCTTCATGTGCTGCGTGCATTCTCACGCACCACCTTTGGAAGTGTACCCCTGCATATTTACAGACTTTTTTAAAAAAAATCTCTTGCAGTTTCTTTCTAACAGTAAGCCTGCTGGAGTTCCTCCTGCCTTCTCTTCAGTCCTGGCTTTGCTGAGGCCTGCGGGGGGCCCGCCTCCTTTCTAGGCAAAGGGTCTTCGATTGCACTGTAATAGACCCATCTCACCATCCTTCTGATGTCTTATACCATCTCCTTTGCCTGAAGCTTTTATTTATAGTTAATATAATGGCACGTAATGTTATTTGCATTTTTAAAAAAGTGCCCACATATTGTGACATAGATTAGACACCTCTGTGGCTCAACCTGTGATTGATACACCTTTGTGTCATGTGGTCCATCACATTGACCTCTATGTCTACGTGTCCACTTTAGGTTCCAATTGTGAACAGTAAAGATGAGAATAAAACTTGGGTACTTTCCGTTCTCGAAACAGAAAAATTACAATAGCACTCTCTCCCCATGCGTGGGTGAGGGTTTGATTTCCCTAAAAGATGCATAGCTGCATGTTTTTAGGCAAGCATAGACAAAAATCATGACCTGCAGTTTTCCCCTCAGCCATATTCTGTGGTATATTGCAGATATAATTCAATGTGCACGAATTGGATTTACCCATGACCTTGTTAAAGCTTATAATTGCGTAAAGCACGTTTAAGCTTTTGAGGTATAAGTTCTTCTTATTCTTACGTGATAATAATAGTAGTAGCAGTGATCATAGCACGTGCCATCTGACTAGTACGTACTACGTGCCAGGCGGTACGTGACATGCCCTGCACAGAGCATTTCACCCTCCTACTGTAGCCCAACAAACCGGGCTTCAGAATTCCTTGTTCGTGATTGTCTGTGGGCCGTTCACTTGCCTGAGATCACACAGCTAGGGAGCTACTGATTTCAGTCCAGCACACATGACACTAAAACCCAGTTTCCACCACATCTTTTCAAAAGGTATTTCTTCTCGGCTTTATTGAGGTACGAACTTCCCGTATAAAATTATAAGGTATTTAAAGTGTATGTCATGGTGATTTGATAGAAGGATACGTTGTGAAAGATTTGCTCTATGGGATGAATGACAACATCTGTCACTTCACATGTTTATGGTTTCCTTTTTGCTTTGTTTTGTTTTTAGAGAGAACATTTAAGTTCTACTCTTAGAGGATTTCAATCATAAAATACAGTGTTACCAACTGTAGTCGCCATGCTTTCCATCAGGATCCTCAGGCCTTGTTCATCTTAAAGCCGACAGTGCACACCCTTTTACCAACTCTGCCTATTTCATTCCCAACCCCCAGCCCCCAGCCCTTGTAATCACTCTCCTACACTCTGTTTCTGTGAGTGTGATTGTTTGTTTGTTTTAGATCCACATGGAAGTGATACCGTGCAGTATTTGTGGTTCTGTCTGCCTTATTTCACTTGTTCTATAGTTGTGTGAGTCTCTTCATCTCTTTTCCCTATTTAGTGGTTCCCACCATCAACACCAGCCTGATTTGAGCAGACACACCACGGCCAGGTGGCCTGCTCCATCCACTAACAGCGTGACTTCCGGGGCCACATTGGGTAATGAGAGCAAGCTTAGGGAAAGTACGGCGAGTGGTTTGGGTTATTTTAGGAGGAGCCTACCTGCAGCGAGACACAGCCTAACCTTAAAAGGCCACTTTCCAGGAGGCTGGACCCTGGGAGAGGCACGTTGTCGTGTGTCTATGAGCGTGGGCTTGGGTGGACAGATTTGGACTTAGGATCTGGGCTGCTGCCTGAGTGCTGTGTGAGTGGGGACAAGCCTCCTGCTTTATGAGGAGGAATTGGCAATATTCATACACCCTTCCTGGCATGGTGGGGCTTCAGTGAGATAATCACTCAGCGCTCTGCTTAGTAATGGTAACCACGAGGAGCCAAATATGATTTATTCAGAGCAGTGTGCAACACAGAACAAGCTTCTTAGGTTTCCAGCAGGACTGGAACCAATAATGCAAACTTTCCCTTCGATGCAATAAAGCCAACTCTTTAGCCTGAAAACCTGTAATTCCCAAGACATTTAAATATCGAGAGCCTGCTGAACGAGAATGACAGTTGAGCTCCACGTAAAGAGTTTTGAGTTCAGATCTTTAAGATGCCATAGAACACACAACGTGAATGTACCGATACCACTGAACACTGAAGTGCGCGCTTGGAAGTGGCTAAGATGGTAATTTTTAAGTTATGTGCATTTACCACAATAAAAGAGAAAACAGTGCCCTCGAATCAAGAAAATGAGACTTGAATTTCTGGAAAGCGAGATTCCTACCTTGCACTGCAGACACGAAAAGTCATGTGATTTTCCTGGACACTTGTGTCCTGAGGGAGTGGATTGCATTGGGATTTCTCACCTTTGGCACTGTTGACATTTTGGACTGGATGATCCTTCGTTGCGAGGGCTGTCCGGTGCACTGTAGGATGTTAGTAGTGTCCTAGCCTTTACCTACTAGATGCCAGTAGTATTCCCTCCCCCATTGTGACAGTGAAGTATGTCTTCACATATTGCTACATGTGCCTTGGCCAGGGGACAGATTTCCCCCTCTTGAGAATGGACTAAATCAGTGACTCCCAAGCTTGGTTCTGCATCAGAATCACGTATGAAACCTGTCGCGCATACAGAGAGGATTATCGTAGATGCATTTTGAGGCTCAGAGACTCCTGTTTTTATTAAGCTCCCTGATGATGCTGATGCACTTGGAAATCAGTGTCATAATTTTCTGTAAACCTCCATGTGCTGGTGACACCTCTGACGCACGCAGTAACTCGGTGAATGCCTCAGCGCCCGCCTCAGTAGTGGGGTCCTAATAATTCTTCACTTTTACCTTACTTTAGAGAGTGCAAACATAGCACCTTCAAGCGCTCCTTTCGTTCCACGTGACAATGGTCTCATAAAGCCTGTGGGACATTTTATTTTTGCTTTTTTGTCCTGTCATGACAAATAGAATGATTTTGGGGTCAGAGGTAGTCATCCCCCAGCTGATGTTTGCAACTGTGAGATGGGGTATTGTAAGAGTTATTTCTTCAACTTCCTTTAAAATAAAGTGACTGGGCTACTTCCCTTTCCGGTTTTAGTTCTCTCTCCCCACCCCCCTGTTGTGTGTGTGTGCGTGTGTGTGTGTGTGTGTGTGTGTGCGCGCGCGCGCATGTGAGATAGATTCTCCATAATCTTACAGAATCTTAATGTTTGCTGTGCTTCAGAAGAGAAAGGCAGCAACCATAGTTCTCTCCTCAAGCAAGAGCTCAGTTCATTAGGCAAGAGTAGACTCTAGCACTCTGCTTTTCCTGAGAGTTTAATTCCTGTAGATTTTCGTTTGCTTTCTAGGTAGGTGGGGGTGGTATTCTCTTTCATTCTGTTTCCTGACCCCAACTCTGTCACTAAGGGCACATTGGGCAACTCAGGACAGAGCCTGTCACCAATTATGTTTCTTAGAGATTTGGTAACTGAGATGTCTCATATTTCTACAAACTTTTGTGTAAGTCACACTTTGTACTTCATTTTCCTGGTAGGTCAACTGGAGATTTTTAGTGGGGTATGTAAATGCCTAGATTTTAGCACAAAGAGGACTCTGGGTCTGCAGCAAAGGTCAGCTTGTTCTAGAGAAAGGCAGCTTGTGCTTTATCTCTAGGGGTTTGTAGACCTATACAGCATGCCCAGAACTCTGAGGAAATGCGAGCAGCCTCAGGGAAATAAAGTATGTGCTTTCCTATTTCCCTTTTTCTAGATTTCCATCAAATGCCCTTGTGTGTCCATTCAGTCAACGGCAGCACTCTCGTGCTTGACATCCTACCCCCAGTCTCCCACAGCCCCTCAAATAGCAAGCCTTGTGGAGTCTACTCCTAACGGCTCTTGGCCCTGACCACCTGTTCTGCACCCTCCCTGCCACTGTCCCAGCTTAGCCTGCTGGGTGACTTCAGTCACGTTTCAGCCGGCCTCCCCCACCACTCCCTCTTCCCCTCCAGTGCATTCTCCTGGGCTTGCACATTCTTCGGCAGCTCTCCCACTGCACACAGAATAAAATCAGGCTTCCCTGCTGTGGTTACGACGGCCCTGCTGTCCGCAGCCCTTGCCTACATCCCAGCCTTGCTTAGAGTCCAACCCCCGCCCGCCCCTCTCTCTGGGTTCTCACTATAAGTGACTCTTTTCCTATTTTCGAATGCACACATTGCAGAGTCTTTACAAATGTGATTTTCTCGTAACTGGAAGTCAGCCCCCTCATTTCCCTGCGTATCTAACTCCTGTCCATTCTCCATCGCACAGGGAAGTAAGCTCCTTCGAGAGTCCTTTCTGACTCCTCAGACAAGGTCCTCATCCTGTGCACTGTCACATCCCATATGGCTCGACCCCCTCTCTGTGTGATGTCCTGCATGGGCCACGTGTGTCCCCAGTACCTAGCCCAGGGACCGGTAGGTGGTGAACCCAGAATGAATGTTGAACAAAGGAAATAAGTGATGCTTGCATGCTCCGTCTAGTGAAACAATGAGATAGCATTATGAAATGGGGCAGCACCCATTCGGTTGCTGCCACCCTGTATAACCCTATTGTTACATGTTACGAATTGACTCTAGGAAGGTCTGTTTTTGTCTTTCCGTCAAAGCTGTCCACAGTCACAAGACAAGCAGACGACTTTGAGTGAAGCTGTGTCAGATTTCACGTGGGTTGTGCAGGTGGGTCGTTTCTGTGGGACAGGTCTGTGCTGATTGGTTTGGATTCATCAGCCTCATCGCTACAAGATGCTCCTAATTTCTGCTGTGGCTTCTTCCTTGCCCTCCTGACCCATATATACAGCTACCTGTCTGCCTGCTCGCCTTGCCCAGAGATGCCTCGACGTATTCAAACCCCTCCTCATTGTCCCTTCCTCCCCCGAACCTGTGCAGTGTGCCTCCCTGTCAGGGTTTTCTGGTCTTGGTGACAGATGTGAGCATGTCCAGTCTGCTAACGCCTGACACCGTGAACCTTTCCAGACTCTTCTCTCTCCCTCAGCTGTTCTCTCTAAGCAGTTACCTCAGGAAACGGGCCCACTTGTGGGCCCTCTTTGTCACATCTACTGCTGCTTTTGCTGGCCTTATTCTCTCAGGTAAGTGTGGAGACACCTCGAGAGTAAGGGAGGGCCAAAAGATAAGTGTGTCCGGGGTCCTCCCAAGCAGCTTTAAAAGAGAGAGAGTAACATCTGCACAGACCACACATGACACACACAGAGTAGGTGGTTATGTGAATTGAGAACAGATGGATATGAGAGAGAACCAATTAGAAATCTTAGAAATGAAAAATACACATAAGAGGGAGTCATTGTAAAAAAAAAAAAACACAACACAAAAGCAACTATAACAAAAAGGTAAAAACAAACACACAGACTAACTCTAGAGGGAATTTGGCTAATGAGACAGACTCAGCAGATGAAATAGGCAGTTATTCCACTGGATAGCAAAGGTTCCAGGGTTGACTTGGGATTTCACGTAATTTAGGTGGATGGTGCATGAGGCAGGATCGTCCAGTATGCTTATGGTAATGCTAAAGCCGCCTTCTTTAAATCACAGTTAGCAAGAACTCGCTCTGCGCAGGGGCCCAGGTACCCAGAATTCCAGCGCCCTTCCCTGCAGGTGTTGGCTCCGAGCACTGGGGCTTGTTGTTCGAGGTTGCCAGGACTATGGATCTGAGGTGGAGTTAAAGCGAAAGGGTTCTGGAATGATATAGGTCTGGAGTCAACTCCTGGCTGTGTCATATGAGCTGTGTGACTTTGAGCAAGTTACTTAATATCCCAAGATGTTTGTACAGTTTTCTTATTTGCAAAGCACATTTAGAGATGTCCTCTTATAGGGGATAGATGGTGTCACTCAATAACTAGTAGCTGTTCATTATTATTAATAGTATTATCAGGAGGCCTGGCCAAGTGACAATAGATACAATAACAGAAGTCTGGGTTGATGACAAGTCAAAGGTAGCGGAATTCAAAAAAGTATTGAGGTTTGTGGCCATTGCCTGTGCATTTGAGATCCTTCCAGAACCTGTTTTATTATTCCCCCAGGCTGTGGTTCAGCCTCAGGTTTCTATGGGCACAGTCATGGGACTTACATGTGTGACTTGGAAGCCCATGTCCCTCCAGTTTTTGCTGGCTGGTATCTCAGCACATTCATTGCCACTCAAGAAAGAAGGATGAACTGGCATTAGTACATCTGTTACAAACAAGTCAACCAACTACATGACAAAGAAGGACAAGAAGTATAAGGGAAAAATGGAGTTCCCTGGTGGTGTAGTGGCTTAAGGCTTTGTCACTGGCTCTGTCAGTGCTGCAGCCTAGGTTCGATTCCCAGCCAGGGAACTACCCACATACAAAAAAAAAAAAAAAAAAAAAAAAAAAAAAAAAAAAAAAAAAAAAAAAAAAAAAAAAAAAAAAAAAAAAAGCAAAACTAAAAATGTCAACTCACGTTCTCATATCCGCTTTGCCACTAGCTTCTGTCACTCGTCTTCTGATTACTGTCTCACATCCAATCTCAGCTTCTCCGCTGTGGAAGAACCATCATCATCTTGTTTTAAAATGAACCCAAACTCTAATTTACCTTTGGAGCTTGTCTGGCTTTGTGACACCTACTCCCCGGTTTGATAATACCTGATTTATCAGAGCTGACAGTCATTTGCTTATCCTACTGAGCCAGCCTTACGTTTTATTTTTAAACGATGCACATAAATATGTTAACCTTCCACATATGAACTTGACACAAGTAAAGAGACGGTTCCCCGTGAGGGAGGGGAACAGACCACGAGGTCAGAATTGATTCACAACAGGAATCACTTGTGTCGGAGCAGAAACACTTGAATGTGAGGGTGTGGTGGAGCAAAGTGGCCCGCTGGCCAGGCGAGAGTCGGCTGGGGCTCCTTGGGGAGGACGGATGTTAGGGAGGGTTAGAGGGGAACAGGAGTCAGGAAACTGGTTGTCGTGGCTGTCTGAGCTGTTGGGATTTGAGGAGCAGGCAGTGTTCCTCATGCCCCTAGCAGTACTGACACTGGGACGGTACCAGCAGTACTGACACTGGGACGGTACTAGCAGTACTGATATTAGGACGGTCCGAAATAGTCAAGGACTAGGGAGAAGCAGCACAAACGCTAACTGCTCTGAGTGGTACATTGCTCATCTCTGTGTTTTCGTCAGTTTCTAAAATTGCGGTGTCCCCTCTATGGAAGGGCAGTACAGTTTCCCCTGAGTAGATGAGTATCTAATACCCGAAAGAGAAAGGTATGTCTTTAATCCACCACTATGTGAGGATGCTGATTATTTATGTCTTTGCTCATTTACAAAATTTAGTGACTTTCATGATGCAAGGATTGTACTTTATCTTCCTAAAATCTAATAATTAGTTTCACGGAGCTTGAAACGTCATTCTTAGTAAGCCATTTTTGAAATGAATCCTCATTTGTTAAGGAAAAGCTGTCACCTTTCCTTTCCTTTTTTTTTTTTTTTTGATTAATATGATCCATGGTTTTACTACTTTGGAGACTTAGCCGTGAGGCCCCTTGTCACTTCTGATGGTTGCTGGAATCTAGTGTCAGTGATTCACATTGGAACTGGTGCCAAAATACTTGATATCCAAGAACCAGCTAAATGTGTCTCAGGAAAGAGTGGCTTTGTCATTAGCTTTTCAGATACTTTATAGCCTGTTAGGCGAACAGAACAGACGTTCACACCTCCTCTTGAAGCCCATGCCCCCCCCCCCCCCCCGGGAAGGTGTATGGCTCAGAAGTGTGCAGAGTCGTCACAGGGCTCATTAGAGGAAGAACAGCTGTTACAGAGTGACTCGTGTCACTGACACGACGTCAGGAGGCACTTCCGGGAACTCGGTGGGGTATCACCCATGAGAGTTGCTCTAAGTCACACTGTGGGGCTAAATCGTTGTCACCTTGCCTGTCCCTTCTCTGAGGTGTCCTGACATGTGGAAACCAGGTTGCTCTTCTTTCTGGGCCAGCAGAATATGTTCAATGAATTTCTATCTGTAAAAGCAAAGGAAGATTCCAGCGCTGTGTGTGCTGCCCCAGAATGCCAGGAGAAAGCCTCTGCCACGTTCTTTTAAAGCACCAGGGAAAGGCTTCTTAATAGTCTAGGACCAACAGCGTTCAGTCCGCGTGGAGAACAGTGTTGTCATTACAGGGCGGATGCGGGGTGCCGATCGGGGTGCTTCGGCCTTCCTCTTGCTGTGCTGCATCTTTAGCTCCCTCCTGCACGTCGGGAAGAGCCCGGGACAAAGGAGAGGAGGCTGTGGGGCCGACCAGAGACGTGTTCTGTTTCAGGCCTTTTGCGTGAGTTGTCTTCACAGCACTCCTTACAGGTCAGAAAACAGAAGCATCGCGAGGAGAAGTAATTAGCCTAAGGTTACAAAACCGGGGACCGCAGAAGTTGGGGTTCAGTCCCAGGAACTCTTTTGCCAGAGTCGTTCAAGAGCTCCCAGTGGAGGGAAGATAGAGAAAAGCAAGCAGTCAATACAGACTGGGCGTTCTAAGTGCCTTCCTGTAGCCCGCTCCCTTGAACGTCATCTCATAAGCATTGTCTGCCCCCATGACGTTAAAACGTTGGAAGTGAACACGCTTTCAGCGAAACCGGCTTTCTTCTCCGGGGGAGGCCCGTTTTAGGGCAGCCATGGGCCTGAGACGTGGAGGTGAGAGACAAGAACCGCAGCCCGTAATGCACAGTTGCTGCGTCACAGGCATGTGGTCACATCGGAGCAGGTGCTGCCCGCCTGTGTGGGCCAGTGGCCAGGCAGAAGTGGGGGCAGCAATAGACTGGGGAGCTCTGAGGTGAGCATTTGGGCTGGGTGCAGTCCCCAGGCAGGTGCCTCAGCCAACAGATGGGAGCAGGTGGTCGAACAGGACCTACATTCATCAGAGGCGTGGCAGGGAGGGGCATGGATGAGGGACAACAGCTGGGACATCTCCGGGGAGGGAGCTACAAGGCAGGCGGGGCTCTGGGACCGCCTAAATAAACAACCAGGGACTCCCAGGGATGTTTCTTCTTGGGGTTCTTTTGTGCTTTGGATGGGAGAGTGATGTTTTTCTTAACAGATGAAAGGGTGGCAAGAGAAGTTTCTAGTTTAAAAGGAAGAAGATGAAGGGTTAAGCTTGAAGGGGTGGTAGGCGCCAGGTGGGCGCACACACGTCGTGTCAAGGACACCAGTCATTTTGTGCCAGCTTCCTTCTTCCTCCAGTGAGCCCCGTGACTACATTTCATCAAGGTCAAGGGAGAGAGTGTAGAGCTGGAAGCAAAGGACCAATGCCCACTTCAAGGAGCAGAGAGGAGAGAGAATATTACCAGAGATGCCAAATGAATTGCTAGAAAATTCGGCCAGCAGATTAAGTTAAATAATGAGATCCTTTCGGAGAAGGAGCGTTAAAATACAGAGGGAGGGATAAACCCCCCAAACAACAAGAAAAGCTGCTCCCTGGATAGAACTGTGGGCACGTGAGACTTGGCCAATCAGATTTATATGAAAGGCATACTTGGTTTGACAAATAAAAGTATGTCTGCCAACATTAAAGGTTTCCCAGAGTTATGTGAAGTGAAGAAATACTTTCCTATGCTTTCTGTTTTGAAAGTCAAGCCTACCTTCTTGGACTCGGTAGTTACAAGAATTTTGCCTCAAATATTCTAAATCCAGATGTATTCACGTAGAGTAGAGAATTTTACTTTTAGTTCCTATAGGGTTTCTGGAGTCCCAGGGAGGAGAACCAAAAGAAAAGGATTTTCTTTGCTCTTGGCCCTTTTTTCTCAAGGAGGTAAAAGGCAGATCTGCAGGGAGCCAGCCAGCTGTTGCCCTCATGACCCCACCTCCACGTCTCAGAGACCCGGGCGGGTGGAAGCATCTTACACACCCCGAGACAATTTAAGTCAGGCCAGGAGCTCCCCGGGGGCTGTAGAGGGCAGTGATGTCAGAAGAGTGCTTTCTGCCCAGGGTGTCTTGTTCAGTCTGTTCTGCTGATCTCCCGTGTGGCCTTGCTAATGGATGGTGACAGCCACTTGATGGCTGTCTGTTTTGTCACCTGTTGAATTACTCTCTTCACCAGCTGTCTCATTCAGCACTCTGCCCAGCCATGAGTCACATGACACCTTTGGGAGCGGTCTGAGCCAGCAGCGGGGACAGCCATCCCAGAGCTAACGGTTCACAGCCAGCAGCTGCTTGCAGCCACGTGGCAATGGCTCATGTGGTAGGAAGCAGGACGTGTCCTGGTGAATCCAGCCTGTCTCTCATAATGGTTTGCTTATGACAGTCCAGCTTGTTGATTTTGCTTTTTCAAGGGAAGTTAGTGAGCGTGTGGATTTCCCACTTAATAGAGAGGTGCTGAGTGTCCGCTTCTATCCTGTTAGCACCTACCTACTGTGGTAACTGGTTCTGAGGGGAAGAGGAGGTTGCAGAGATAGGAACTAAGATGCCTGTTCTCAAGGACAAGGAGATTCTGGAGATGTACAGAGAGTCCTTAGGAGGGCTTCATATGATATGCTCAGTACAGGACGGCGTGTCTATTAGGGGATATCTGATATCCGGGAAGTCTGCTTGGAGGAGGTGGCTTTGACATGGGCGTTTGTGGTAGATAGAGTTCATTGTTAGAGATGGAATGGAAAGAAGGAGGGGACCTCTCAACAGAGTACAAGTGTGGAGGTGGGAGTTTTTTGGGGTGTGTGTGTAAATCATCAACTAATTTGGAAGCATGGGGAGTATGGGTGGCATCAGGAGAAGGTTGGATTACTTGAGACCAGACTGTGGAAGACCTTGGATGTCAGGCTAAGGGATGTAGAATGCACAGGTGATGGAGGATATTAGAGCAAAAGAGTGCCATGAGCCAAGTTTGCGGGCCAAGTCTACTTTCGTATAATTACAGTTAATATGAGGGTGTGGAGAGAGAGAAACTCGGAGATGCGAAGACTTACTTACAAGGATCTGGTGTTGGATCATGAGAACTCTTAACCAAGGTGGTAACGAGGTCCAGAAAGGCTGAGGTTGTGCAGGACGTAATGGTGAGATGCAGGGTCATATAGATGTGTGCATCACGGAACCGGGGAAAGAGGAGGAGGAGGCAAATTCTCCAGAAGGGTACGTGGAGGAGCTGCCCATAGGAGGCTAGTCGAGTGTGGCATTCATGGAAGGCCGGGGTCTGAGTTTGATGTCCCCGTGGAGCATCTGATGGGAAATTCCTGACATGTAGTTAGTCATGGTGGGCTGGCACTGCAGCTGGGGAAGCAGAGTTACAGGTGACAGGATTGGGGGAGGGAGTCATCTGATAGCAGGAGTTGGAATGAGGGGTATCAGGATGTTAGGAGAGTAGTTAGGAGGTTAGAAGCAATCATGTGAACGTCAGAGGAAAACGTTCCACAGCCTTGTAACAAATTAGACCGGGAGATGGAGGAAATAAAGGTAATGATGCTGCTGGGTGGCAGTGGTGTCACATCAGGACAGAGGAGGCATGGCAGAGGCAGGGGGCGTGTTGGGGGTCATGCTGTTGTTGGGGCAGATGGATGGGTAAGGAATGGTGAGAGCACGGGGTTTTGTGTGTGTGTTTTGCTGCGATGCCTGAAGGAGACTTGGAATGCTGTATGGAACAAACTGCCAGACCTACCTGAGAGGGTGTTTGGGGACAGAGCTATAGAATTCGGGCAGTTGAAGTGGCTGAAGAACTGACCAATTAAGTAAAGGCAGAAGACGCAAGAGCACCTGTTTGGGGTTCAGAAGCTAGAGGTACAAAAGCTAGAGGCCAGAGCTCCGGTGGGAGGGAGTCCCTGGGAAGCCTCTGAGGACAGAGAGGAAGCTATTTTAGCAGCGGCTGGAGGGCCTCAGAAAGGGCTACGAACCGCGTTCAGAGTTCACCAGGAGGGCAGGGGTGGCAGCCTCGTGTCCAGGGGCACAGCCGCAGGGAGGAGACGGGCTCTCCCAGTGGCACGAGGTGGGAAGGCAGCTGGAGCCCTCACCCCATTTTGAGTGTTTTGCCTTTTGGATTACTTCTCGTTTACTTTCATTTAGTTCTTGTGACAGCTCTGAGAAGGGGCAGGTCCCATGCCTGTTTTACAGAGAAGCTTGTCGAGGTTCAGAAAATGAAGGAAACTGTAGGTGACACTGCAGACGGGTTGACAGCGCCAGGATATGAACCGGCCCTGCTCCATGCAGAAGTCCATCCCGTGCCGCGTACCGGTTAGAGGCAGGCTGACCAGACGTCCCGTCTGAAACGGGACAGCGCCATTGTTTTCTGTCCGTTTAAAATGAGACGCCTGGTCGGCCCGTTCAGAGGGACGAGAGCAGCCCGTGGTTTAGACGTGGACAGTTTTTATGGTTGTGTCTGAAAATCCGGGACCACGTGTTGCAGTTCTTTGATTTCTCTTCCCCATTTGTTTTCCGTCTGTGATTTGTTCTTTTGGCTGGCACACTAACTCTCCGCCCCAGCGGACACACAGGATCTGTTTGCATCCAGAACAGAAAGTGTTTCGACATCTCCGGGCGAGCTGTGTGTGCGCTTCCTGGCTGCCTTCCTCCTGTCCAGGAGCAGGCGGGCACAGCTGTGGCTGCCAGGCGGAGAGCACAGCTGCAGCCAGCCACCAGTTGACATGGGGGCCCACGGCGTCACTGTCACATGGTCCAGTGTGCCTGGCCTAAGATGCTGCGTGATGGGCCTTGGTCAGGGCCAAGGTTGGGGGAACAATTTGCAATCCCTCCCATCCCGAAAAATGTGATCAACCCAAGCTTGCTTGCATAGAACCCAGCTGCCGGGAGTCTGGTGTCGTCTGACCTTGCAGGCTTTCACTGTTGCTGAGGTCTTTCTACAAAGCTGTGTTTGCCTCCCGACTTGCGGCTAAGTCGTCTATGATGTCTGTTATGCTCAACTAATAATATTAAGTATAGAGAAAAGCACCCTCAGAGTACTACATCATTACTGTGTCTGTGGTGATGGCTGGTGCGTTATCACCCTGACAAAAACAGACTCACTGACAACACATAAGAGTAGCAAACGGAAATTCTCTTGCTTAGGTATTTTTTTTAACTAGGCTTCTTCTTCTTTTTTTTTTTTTTCTTAAATTTAAAATGATGAAATGAAACTAACAGAAAGTATTTCCTTTTTTGCTATTTTGCAGAAAAAACCACTGTCTGCGATAATAAAGGAAGTCTGTGATGGGTAAGTATCACTGAGGATCCACGTGAGGTGCTCCAGTCCACACCTCGAGAGACACATAAAATATTCCGGTGCAATTGTCAAATATGATTCACATGCCACTCCGTGAGCTGCCCAGAGACGCCGAGAGTTACTGGGTGAGGTGTGCGTGCGTCTGTCCACCAGGAAGCCACTGTTGTTCCTCCAAGAGGAGGAAGCACGAGTGGGTTGGTGCACACACACTGGGCTGGGTCTTACTTACTGTGGCAAGTTGTGTTCATGCGCCCTTCTCAGCGGGGCGTGGTTCTAAAGTTCCTGAGGTTGAACAACTCCTTCGGCTATGAACTGGGGGGGGGGGGGGGGGGGGGGGGGGGGGGGGGGGGGGGGGGGGAGGGGGGGGCGGTCCACACAGGTCCTCATAGAGAAAGTCATTTAAAAGGCTGGTCAGTGGGTAGCTGCAATGTCACGGGGAACGTCACAATGACACGGCTGCCCTACTTCCCTTCGACTGCTCCCACAATCCAAAGAAAAGCACACATGGAAGTTGCCTTTTTTTTTTTTTTTTTTTTTTTTAAGCAGAACTTAGACTAGTTCAAATAACAGTACCTGGAATTTATTAATAAAGACCTGGATCCTTAACTGGAATGTTCCAATGTGCAGCAGGCAGGCAGACTGGGGATTATAGAGTGCAGAGACAATTGGAGTGTAATGAATATCAAGAACTTCAATTGCATTCATTTCCTTTTTTTCCTCCTCTCCGTTCCTTCAGAATAGGCAGGGATGTAATTTTATATTTAAATACCATCCCCTCCACAAGCCATGAGGATGGAATGCTTAAAGGTAAGCACCAGGCTTCGGATAGGACCTGGATTATGTCCACTTAGGAAATGACGGGTCTCAGCGCCCTAAAGGTGGGCTCACGTCACTTTGTTTTAGAAGCTGTGTCATGGGATGTGTTGACTGCTGGCCCAGTTGCAATCATAGCGTATTTACTTCACCTGATTGTATCCAACTGTTAAGATGGCAATGGCCACTTACTGTGCTTCTGATGAGTTTATGTTTATATTTTTAAGGTGGTCCCTTGCCAACCACGAATACTATGCCCTGCAGCATGCCGACAGTTCTAACTTCTACATCACAGAAAAGGTAGGTCACCTGCATTGCTTCCCCTGGGGCCTGCGTTGCAGCAGGTTAAAGCGTGACTGGTGTCTCCTCTGTTCAGGGCTAGCCATGCTGCTCACAGTTTTGCACCCACCCTCCGTGAAAAGGGGGTCTGCAAAGCAAACGGCGCTGCTTTCACATTAACGAGGCGGCAGTTAGCCCATTGAACAGTGGAAACCAAACCCGCTCCTGCAGGCTGTTTCAGCAGCCGCACGTGCCTTCTCCGGACAGCGAATGGACGATTGTCCCTCCTGTGGCTTGGCTGATGCGTTTATGTGACACTTGATGGCCATCTAGCTCTCCTGGTTCAGACGTGTGTTTCTTTTTCGAACAACCCCTCAGCCATCTTAAAGTAGTTGAGAGAATGACAAGAGGTCTTGTCGAAGATGGCATGGTGTAGGCACTGAGTGTCCCGTGGCCTCTGGGAGCCCGCTTGCTTCTTGGCCGGTTTGCTGCATTGGGAAGCGTGGAGGAGAACTCGGAAGTTGTGAACACTGTGGTGCCTCTCTGGCACCAAATGAGGGTAATGTCGTAGCGTTCCCTGACAGCAGAAGGGAGAACTAACATTTATTCACAGCCAGTGGAGGGCCAGGACCCGGACCAGGCGCGTGCCCGGTTGTTGATGTCCTCCCGGGTGCGTGCCTGGTTGTTGATGTCCTCCCGGGTGCGTGCCTGGTTGTTGATGTCCTCCCGGGCGTGTGCCCGGTTGTTGATGTCCTCCCCCGCCTCACCGGTGATGTCAGCAGTGCCGGCTCCGGTTAACAGACGAGAAATTGACTCATGAAAGTCAATGACTCAGTGAATAGCTCAGGGGTAGTAAATGCTAGAATTAAAAGCGAGTCCATGTCGTTGTGCTTCTATCACTCTCCCTTTTGGGGAATTCTGGAAGAGTTTAGCATTCAGCTCAGTTTTATGGAGCGTTCACTGAAATGTAAGGAACCAATATTGTCCTCATGGAACTTATAACTGGTGGTTTGGTAGGGATGGGTGGACATGCCCGGTGGACAGTTGTCATCACAACAAGGTGGTCAGCGTTGGGGTAGAAGTAGTACAGTGTGCTGGGGGAGGAAGGAGGGAGTGTCCACAGGCTTTATCAGTAGTCCCTGGAGTGACCGGAAGTTAACCCCGAATCAAGTGGTGGCGGGAGGCGGGCACAGTGACAAGCCTCTGGCGCCCACCGAGGCTGCTTGCTTTACCCTAAGGAGTGGGTGTGTATGTGTGCTTGTGTGTGTGTGTGTGTGTGCGTGCGCGTGCACGCACGCTTGTGCGTAGTGTGTGTGTGGTGTGTGCATGTGCGTGCATGGGGTGTGTGTGTGTGTGCACATGGTGTGTGTGTGTGTGTGCGCGCGCGCGCATGGTATGTGTGTGTACGTGTGTGTGTGTGTGTACGTGTGTGTGTGTGGTGTGTGCATGTGCATGCACGTGTGGTGTGTGTGTGCACATAGTGTGTGTGTATGTGTGTGCGCGTGGTGTGTGTGTGTACGTGTGTGTGGTATGTGTGTGTGTGGTGTGCGTGGTGTGTGTGTGTGTGTGTGTAGGGAGGGCATTTGGTCCAGGCTGGAGGGAGAATAGCTAGAGGCCTGGAAATGCTTCTAGATTTTGCCTGGGTCTTTCCAGCTGGGCACCGGAATGTCCACAACTGACCGTGTTTTCCTCCTCACCCTGACGGCCAGAATGCTGAGTGTTAGCAGGCGACTTAGTTTCCTGGCCCATGTGGTTCGTTTCACTTGTTCCTTTGATTCATTACATAAGCACGTAGTTTCCTGTCTTCATTCTCCCCTTGCTTCGTTTTCTTCATACTTTTTTTCATTTATTTTATGCTGCATTTATAGAATCTGCATACTATTCTCTGTGAGGTAAAGAGAATGTGAATAAATACTGATTGGATGTTAGCAGTTAACTGTATCATTGTTGATACCCTGAAAGCAGAAGACTATCTTATTTCAACTTGGTTCACCTTTTAAAGGTAACTAAAATATTGTGACTTGTGGAATGTTACTGGAAAAGATTGGATGGTTTTCTCCTATTTGCAGCATAAGCTGAAAAGTGTAAATAATTATTAAGTGATAAAATTATAGGACATTAGAAGTTATAAAAGAGTTTTTCAAACATCACAATGAATAGTGAAATCAACGTAGTTGGTTATAATAGCATTAAAAATTGGAATGTAATAGACTAGATCAGAGTATGTTGCATGTGTAGTTTGTGAAATACTTGTGTTACACACACATATACAAGGGCCTTCTGGAAAAAATCCAGCCATTGTCAGTGTAACGAGAAAAGTTCCATGACCAGATACTTTCTGGACAGCCCTTGTATAATGCATGTTCATCGTGCTGGGGTTTTGCCCTGGGTTGTGATCTAAAAACTGCTGAGTCACAAATAGCCCTACCTTTGATTAATCTGGATTGGCATGTGTCCCTGGTGCTGTCTGACATCTTCTGTCCCCATTGTCAGGAGACCTCAGGTTGTTGGAGGTGACCAAGGGTGGGATTCTCGCACTAGAGAACCTCAGTGTCGCAGGGAGAAACTTTCACTCCGTGGACTTTTTCGATCCCGACCCCAGAGGCGCAGGTTGGGTGGGCCTGGAGATGGCCTTGGGTCCTGCATGTTCAGAGCCTCTATGAGTTCCAGTGCAGGACAGCCAGGGGCCACCTGGAGGAACTGGGCTCTGGAGCTGTCGTTCAGGAGAGACGGGGTCTGTATGCTGGGCACTGTGCACCGTGAACAGACAGATGGTCTGCACGAAGTTGAACTTGGGAGTGAGTTTGTGTGCGGCCGATGCTTGGGCTAATTTAAAAGTTCATATAACGTATGCTGTGGTTCTGATTAAAATTAACATAGGCTTAGAAAGTTCAGGCTACTCAGAACAGTGGAAAAGTTACTATTTTATCGGACACCCTACTCATTTCTGGGATAGCTTGTTTCGGCTGAGGACGGTCTCTGTGTTGAGTCTAAGAGGGACTGCTGCCTGGGTCTGTCCTCTAGTCCGACCCTCCTGCACGGACATGGCAGGGCTATTCTTCTATTAAGAGTTTAGGGAATGAGAACACTCATCTTCCTAATTGTAACCCTTTGTTGGTAAATAAAAATGTCATCACTCCTCCTGCAGCTGTCACTGGCACAGCTGTGTACGTGTGACACAGAACTCAACATACGCCGAGAGACCTTGAATCCTGGGTCCGCAGGGACAAACCCGGGCTGCCCTCAGTGTGCGGTTAGGTCCATCCAGTTTCTTGCAAGTATTCCTAAAATTAGAGCCCATTTTCCATTTTTAAAGTAATGTATTTAGCTTCGTGTCGGTTACTTCCAGCCCAGTGAGTTGTTAGGTAATGTTTGCATTACCATGGTAACCGGTGACTAATTTTTGAAACTTGTGCATGTTCTTAGTTACCGATTCTCCCTTGTCTACAAGGGGGTCTCCCTTCCTCTGTCACAGATAACGTAGCACCTGTAATTTTAAAGAAGGACGGGTCCCCAGGCCACGCCAGCTGACATGTTTTGTGACTGATGGGCGGGTGCTTGGGCTTCTCTGGTAGGGTTCGAAGGAAGGCCCCGCTCTGACTTGCTCCGTTCACGCCATTTTCCGAAATCGGCTTCGTCTGCCTGTTGGGCCGTTAACTCGGGCTGCTCCAGCCCAGCGGGGAAGACTGGCACACCGTTGGGCAGGCTAAAGCCGACGGCGGCAGGCAGATACGTGCCGAGCGGAAAGCCAAGATTCAGCCATGTGCAAGTTCAAAGTCTGCCCCAGAAATGTTTAGATCCCAGGGTTCTGTCAGAGGGAATAAACACTGAAAAATGATTGTATGTAATTTTAGCTTCATGGAGGTGTCATTGGCAAAATTGTAAGGTGTTAGCGTGCACTGTGGTGATTTGACATACATAGATATTGTGCAGGGATCCCCACCATCTAGTTAGTGGACACTTGCCTCACTTGTTATTTATGTATTTAGTGAGAACATGTAAGTTCTACGTTCTCAGTGAATTTCAGTCATATAATAAATCCACTGTAATAACTGTAGTTTACATTAGCTCTTCGGGCCTTATTCATTCTGTAGCTGAAAGTTTGTACCCTTTAAGCAGTGTCTCTCTATTTCCTCCAGTCCTTCAGCCCCTGACAGCCACTGTTCTACGTTCTGTTTCTGTGTCTGACTTACTTTTTTTAGGAGTTCACATATAAGTGACATCATGCAGTATTTGCCTTGCTCTGTCTGACTTACCTCGCTTAGCACAGTGCCTTGAAAGTCTACCCAGGTTGTCCCAAACCCCAAGGTTTCCCCCTGTCTCCTGGCTGAATACCGTTCCGTGGTACGTAAGGGCCGTATCTTCTTCACTCAGTCACCTGCGGTTGACAGCACTTTGGTTGTTTCCGTATCCTGGCTCTTGTAAATGCTGCTGCGGACAGGGGTACGCATACATCTCTTGCATATCCTGCTGTTACTGTGGGTGTCTACCCGGGACTGGGACTGCTGGATCGTTACTGTAGCTCTGTGTTTCCAGTGACTGTACCCATTTACATTCTCATCAACAGCGTCTAGGGGTTCTCTTTCTACCCTCCCAACACTTCTCTCTCTGTCTGTCTCTCTGTGACTCGCTTAGTCTTTCTAACAGGTGTGAGATGAACTCTTTTGTGGTTTCTGATTTCCATTTCCCTGATGATTAGTGATGCTGAGCGCCTTTTCATGTACCTGTTGGCCATCTGTATGTCTTCTTTGGGAAAATGTCTGTTCTGTTCCTCTGTCCATTTATTTTTTCCCCACGGATTATTTGTTTTTTCTGATACTGAATTGTGAGTTCTTTATATATTTTGGTTATTAATGCTTTATCAGATACATGGTTTGTAAATATTTCCCCTGGTTCCACAGGTTGCTTTTTCATCCTGTTGATGGCTTTCTCTGCTGAGCAGATGCTTTTTGGTTTGATATAGTCCTACTTGTTTATTTCTGCGAATTGTGTATTAAATATTCCAGTGGAATTTTTCCTCTGAAAAAGAGTGACAGAGAGAGGCTGATACACATTTTCGTTCATTGTTTTCATTCCAGTTTGATGGTGCAGGTATCATTATCTCCATGTTGCAGTGAGGGACGTGAGTCCGGGAGGTTATGTAACACTTGGTTAGGTCATACCAGTAAGCAGTGGTCGAGCCGAGGCATGGACCCAGGTTGGTCTGCCTCCAGAGCGTGCTATGCCACCTCCTGGAAGTCCTCCTCCCTCACTGCGTGGGCCCTGATTTATTTATGATGGCCTTTCCTTGCTGGCACTAGGTCGGTGGTGCCTTGAGAGAATACATGCAGGAAGTTACAGCCTGTGAGCATTACCGGCTTCTGGGGCTTCCTCCTTCTTTATGAGGGTAACTTGCAGAAAGTTTTAACAGGCACTCTTCTCCTCACTGGAGATTAGCGAGTGCATTTTCATTTGCTTTTGGCATGGATTATGTACTTGTCTAGGGTAGTAGTATTATTGTACTGGTACCAATCCAGTCATTAAGCCAACCTTGTCATCCTTAGTTCTAAGCACCCAGAAAGCATGAGCCCGGTAGAGAACACCCTTCGGAGATCATGTAGACAATTGCAGTTTTATCACGATTTCGGAATGGTGTTTGCTTTCCCCCTGCTAAGACCTCCTTCAGAATGTATGAAGTATGGTGATATACCTGGCAGTGCCGTAGTTTGATAACATCTTAGTTTGTAACAATAGAGATAACCATGCCTCCTCCAGGTCCTCTCTGCAGAGCTGAGGAACCTTCGGGAAGGAAGTGGGGTTGTCCGAGGAGCACCTTCTTATGCACCTCCTACTGCCTAGGTGCTCTGGGCACTCAGGCAGGCCGGGACCTTCCAGGAATCCCTGGGGAGACAGGGACCATGGCCCCTGGGACTGGTATTTCCCACTGGGTCAGGAGAACACGTAATTGTCAGGTGGAATTCAATGCCTTGAGTCCTGGGCTCCACAAAGAGCTCAGTGACATAAATACATTCCTTTCTCTGCATTTGTGTACCTCAAGATCTGGCTGGGGAGACAGTCTTGAAATGGCCACAGGTTTTGACGAAAGAGAGGAAGAGAGTGAGTAATTACAATACTCCCTCCTTGTCCTTGGCTTCAGTCACCACTACCAACCACGGTTTGAAAATATCAAATGGAAAATTCCAGAATGAAACAGTTCATAAGTTTTAAATTGTGCACTGTTCCTAGAAGTGTAATGAAATCTCACTTAGTCTCCCTCTCTGTCCCACCCAGAATGTGATCTCCCTTTGTCCACCGTGTTCACAATTGACACACCCCACGCCCGGTGGTCACTTACGAGCCACCTCCGTTATTGGATCAGCTGATGCTATAGTGTTCCCATAACCCTGGTTCTGTGTACTGGTGGCCCTGAAGCAGAAGAGGAGCCTGTGCTCCCGGGCCGTGCTGTGGGTTCCTGCCATGCTGTCCTGCAAATGGGAGGCACCCCGTTCTTGCTGTGGGGGGTGGAAATGGATCTGTCCATCCTCTTCCTCTCCCTCCCCATGTGCAGTCCGCACTTGACCACCTCTTTGTCCACTGAAAACCTTCAATTCTGTGTACACCCATGACCTGACAACCCAAATTGATCAGCCTTGCGAAACCAAGTCATCTGCCTTAGACATCCCCCAGAGGGACACACAGCACCAGCAGAGGCCCTTCTCCATTTGGCTAGTGAGGCCAGAGGAACTGGTTCCAACCCCAGGTGGCAAGGTCAGCGTTGAATGGAGACTGCAGATGGCACTTCTACGCTGCATCAAATGACACAAGAGTGCATGTCTCTGTTGGTAACTAAACAAAGTAGGGACATGGGTGTTATGGGGCTGGCTCAAGAACGCTGTACTGAGGACAGTTCAGATTGGTGCATATGCTTTTCCCTTTCAAAGGTAACACAACTTTTTAGTGTGATGGACCTAGGCCGTGTGCAGAAGTAGGTTGTGGCATTTCTCTTGGCTCCATCTGCCCGTTTTGTGTTGATGTCCTAATGCATGAGACGTCTCAGGTTGACTGGGTTCATCACTTAAGAGTGGCTCAACTATTGTGGGCTTTGGGATATTATTGGGAGAAGATTGGGGAATTTTCTTCTACTTTGAGTATAATGTGAAAAGTATAAAATTATTTTTAAACAAAATTATAGGATAACAGAGGTAATAGTAATGTTTTTCAAGCTGTAGGTTATCACTTATTAATAGGTAAAAAATCAATTTAGTGGGTTGAAAGAGCATTCATGTGGACTAAAGCAAAGGAGAAAAAGATCAGGGTATGTTACATATGTTGTTTTCTGAAATATTTATTTTATGTGTAGTCATATATGGTGCATGTATCATCTTAATTTTTACCCTGGCTTGTGGTAAAAAAATTTGAAAGTGACTGAAAATCATTGCAAAAGGGGATTAAATAAGGAAGAGTAAATATGAGTGCTGTATGCTAAGTGACTCAAGGAAGCCTTACATTTGGAGTGTGTTCTTCTGTGAATAAAGTGACACACACACACGTACACACACACACACACCCCACCCCACCCCCACCAATCAAAATACAAAACAAGCCAATGCATGTTTTTTCCTAGGAGCTGTCCTGCCCCTGCCTGCTAGGAGAGGCAGCTCCATGGCTTGGTGTCATATGTTTCTTCCCTATGGCCCCCACAGCTAATTGGGACCAGAAGTTGACACCTTCCCCAGCTGGTCCCCATGCATCCTTCCCTGGGAATCTGAAGTTGACAGGTGAGGTGGGTGGTGGTGTTTGCTAGGACTCATAGGCCATGTGGGGTCAAAACTGATACAGTGTCACGGCAGATAATCCCCCTGCCTGCTGAGGACCCGGCTGTAAGAACACAGAGCAGAACTGTCTGCAGGAAGGCCTGCGGCTGAGACTCTGGAGATGAGACCCCGAACGGAGCCAGAGTGCGGGGACAGAGAAGCTTCCGGCCCAGGCTTCCCTCTCAGTGTTCTCCTCCCTGTCTTTGCATCCCCGAGGGAGGGACTTCTGCAGCTTTTCAGTCCTGCCCCCTAAACTCCTTTATCTGGGTCTTAGTGACTTTGAATCAAAGACTTTCACTGGATGGGCATTTTAATGTGAGTCCAGGAACCGTGTGAATTTCCTAACCCATCCCCAAGAAGCAGATCCTTTTCTGCTGCCCATGGTGAAAGAGTCTGGATTTGTTCAGTGCATGCCACTGCCGCTGCCTTGGTAGGCTATACCCCAGCCAGGCTGACCAGCTGCACCCCAGCCAGGTAAATCAGATGTACCCTGGCCAGGTAGACCAGATGCACCCTGGTCAGGGAACTGGCTGCACCCCAGGCAGGTAGACCAGCTGCACCCCAGGCAGGTAGAACAGATGTATCCCGGTCAGAAAGATCAGATGTACCCCAGCCAGGTAGACCAGCAGACCCCCAGCTTAGTGGACCAGCACGGGTGCCATCCATACACATGGGCCCGTACCTCTACAACTGGCTCTCAGCAGGCAGGAATCGACAAAGAAAAATGTTCCTGCTTTTCACCTTGCCCTGTCCCTTGGCTCTTCAGGGGGTCCTGCCTCCAAGCATTTCTGTGGGATCCTTTCCTTGTTGACTGAACCTGACTTCTGTCATGGATGTCCCGAGCCCTATTGGCTGTTTGTGTGTCCATCACCAGCTTGTGGAAAGTGCTGGGCTCTCCCAGACAGGCTGATGGTCCTGGATCTACCAGCTCATAATCCAAGCCTGTCAAAAAGAAACGGCCATGCCAGGAGGGAAAAAGCCATGAGTGCACATATTTGATGCAAGACGTTTATCCTGACTTCCCATACGTGCCAGGCACAGTGATGAGCTGGAGATGGTTTCAACGTCCATGATTTTCAAAGCCCTGAAGGGGAGAAAGACAAACAAATGTTTACCCCAAATTAACCAGTTATAATTAGAAGCACCACAAAGGATGAATGTGAGTGCCCACACCTCACTTAGCCTGGAGCCAGTGACATTAAGGCAGAGGTCTAGGAAGGAAAGTTGGGGGAAGGGGCGGAGGCCCTGAAAATGGGCAGGATGTGTGGCTGCAGAGTTTTGCCTGAGCCCCAATTCTCCAGGTCTTATAAGGGCCATATTAAGGATTTTGAACTCAGTCCTAAGTAAGAGCACTGGAAAGCCTTCAGAGGGTTTTAAACTGAAGCTCACCACGAATATGTGGCCTGTAGACGCCCCTGTGATTAGCCGGGACGCACCGTGCTGGGAGAGCACTAGAAACTATCAGAAGGCAGCTCACTGTGGAGAGGAAACAACAAGGGTGTTTTGGAAAATGCACAGAGGTTGACGTGAAATGCTGGTAGAAAATGAGACCAGATAAGAATCTTCTTGGAATGTCTGCCTTCCAAAGCTTGCTATCTATTAGCCTCCTTGGTCTCCTGGCCAAGGGTAATAACAATTCACTGCAATTGAAAAAAATTGCTCATTTAGTTTATTTCTGCAATGATGTCTTTCTGATAAATTTATTGATTTGCACAGCCTGATAAAACAATAACATCCACCTAGTTACCTGACTGACTTTTGTCCAATTTTAACTTCTCTTTTGGATACTCCTAATTTAGAATATAAAAATGGTCTAACTTATATTCATCTTCAAGGTAAATAAGTAGAAAAAAAATCTGTAATATTTCAGGTTAGGGCATAGGGGTCCCAGGGGTAGGAATTGATTTGCTGAGATTTGACAGTGCTGGGGTGAGAATGATAATGAAGATACAGTTCCTGTCCTTGTCATGTTTTCGGTCTAAAGGTGGACCAGCTGGATACTGATTGATGATGGATGGGGGTCATGTTTGAAAAGATGATTGGGAATGTGATTTTTTCAATCCATTAGATTTACGATTTGATCCTGTGTGTTTGGACTCGTACGATTCAGGACACACTGAAGATATGAACTCTTCTGCTTTAATTCTAAAGACACTGTTACTGATATTTAACTTACACACCATAAAATCTCCCTCGTTGAAGTGTGCAGTCCCGGGGTTTTTGGTGTATGTACAGCGTCGTGCAGGGCCTTGCGTTTTAGGTAGGAAAGCTGTGTCCTTCCCTCCCAGGTACATCCATCATCCAAAGCAGCAGCTGTGAGACTTAAATGTAGATCACGGCCTCAGGTCTGGAGACTCAGATTCAGATCAAGGCTGGGGTTCCAGCAGTTTCCATACCTGTGCGTGGTCCACCTTTGAACACCACCCACTACGAGCATCAGCGGCCTCTGGATCTGTCTCTTTCTTCCTCCTGCACACGATGAAAACCGGCTTGTGAGTTCTCATTGGCGGTAGGCCCATGGGCTCCCTGAACCATAGCCGCCATTCTGACTGGTTTCTACTGTTGCTGAGAGAGAATGAGGTCCCCCTGCTTATTTAACGCGGCCGCCAAGGGGCGCCCCAGTCTTGCCCCAGTCAGTGTTTTCAGTGTTGCTCTCTCTCATCCCCTTAAATTTAGACAAACTCCAAATAAACCTTGCTCTGTCTCCTCCCCAGTGGCTTTACTAACCTGGAGGTCAGCCTTGCTCCTGCCCCCAGCTGTATCATATTCTACCTACTAGATGAGGTGTTGAGGATGAAGACCTACAATGACACACTGCTTGTTTCTGGAGAAATGCGTCTTAGCATGCACCGGAAGCAGTGTCATTCAAATAACTGGCATTTTAGGACACCTAACCCCCATCTCCCTACCAATCTGAAATTAAGATGGAAGAGACCTTGACCACTTGTCTGAGATCATCTTAACCCTGGTTTTGGAGATTAGTTTCTTAATTCAGTCCTCCTCTAAATTTCTTCCCATCTTCCCTGCTGCTATAGAAACTGCTGTCTCTAGTTTCCTTTGTCTTAGGTTCGTTTTTTTAGCTAATCAGCCCTGGCATCTCTGCATTGCTGCCTTGAGCTGTTGTATTTCTCCCTCTGCTGGATTCCCAGTGCCTCCCCATCTCAGGCTGTGTGTTCCACCTCTGGGGTCCCGCAGCGTCTCGCATGATTCCTAGAACATGATCGGCAGAGGTTCGAGGGTTGTTTGTGGATTTGACGTGATGCGCTTTTCTTTGCAGGAGAGA
Organism: Lyroderma lyra; assembly: GCA_004026885.1. Classification (NCBI taxonomy): domain Eukaryota; kingdom Metazoa; phylum Chordata; class Mammalia; order Chiroptera; family Megadermatidae; genus Lyroderma; species Lyroderma lyra. The sequence continues at coordinate 33,080 of PVJL010007519.1, read as the reverse complement.
AAGTGCAATGAGTTGCTTAGTAAGTCATGGGGAACGTTGGTTAAGTCACCAGAAAATGCACACACCCTTTCAGATTATTAACAGGGAGGGATTGTAGAATGAATAAATGGATCTATGGTCCTCTTAAAGAGTCTTAAATCAGTGTTAGACAGTTTCTGTTGGCTTGCAGTCCCCCACAACTGATTAATTATCTTCTTCGAAATAAGGATGTACGTACATACAGACATACACACGTACATGCACATACGTATTATGTATACCTGGCTGAATGCCAACTAAATTTCTTTAAAGATTCATGAGATTTCATAAAATGATACCTAAACCCAGTCCCATGGATCTGAGTACTGCCTATTTAGAATAAATGACTTCTTCCTGAGAACATGGTCAGCTGTAGGAATTTTACCTCTAATAGGTCACAGTGATAGTGATGGGGAGGTGAAAGTAACAGACCCTCTGGTACCTTATACAGGGTCAGGCACAAGTAACACCCCTTTTTTAATGAGCTGGTAATCTATACCAGATCTTTTATTCCAAAATCATAAGCATGTAATTATGTTACATAACAATACCACACTCAAGCACACTGTATGACATTTTAGGTGAACTGTTCACATTGCTGTCTATCTCATGTGAGACAGTCACATACAGAGTCCAGTGTTACCTGTATTGTACAGATAAGTCAACATTATGCAGACAAATGAACAGTAATACAATTTCCAAGTCACTATTATCAGTTTTATTTTCATTGTAGCGAATAACACAACCTGTAAGAACCAAACTAGTTGTGAGAGGCAATTTACCCCAAATGACACGGTAGTTCCATTCCTAGAAAGTGCATTGTACCTTATTTGTCCCTGTGGCTCGCCTGCCAGGGCCTCATTTCTGGAAGCAGTGACCTCAGAAGAATGGAGGGAACGCTGGGCTTAAATCCAGCCTTCAGAGTCTTCGTGAAGGGACACGTGGCTGATGACATAGAACTCTTGTTGGCATACTCACCCCCACATTCTTCAGTTGAATGAAGGAGAAGCTTACGGTGGTCACACTCCAGTGTGGTGACACATTTTCCAATGGGACAGCAGTTTGCAGTTGGAATTACAGAGGTGTGTGGTGACAGCAAGCCACTAAGAGTGGAGGTGGGATCAAGCATTTTAACCAACGGGAAAAGTGCTTTGAAATGTGTCACCCTGTGTTTGCTGGTGTCGTCCTCTTGGGGTGCCGTCGCAAACCACCACAGGCAGAGTGGCCTCTAGAGAACAGAAATGCAGATATTTATTTCTCACAGTTATGGGGGCTAGAAGTCCGAGGTGCAGGTGCCAGCACGTGTCCGGGGAGGGATTCCCTCCTGGTTCATTAATGGCCGTCTTCTTCTTGTGCCTCTTACGGAGGAGGCACAGGGAGCTTTTATAAGGGCACTGATCCATTCATGAGGGCGCCCCTCCCGTGACCTACTCACCTCCCAAAGGCCCCGCCTCCTTATACCATCACATTGGGCATTAGGATTTAACAAATACATTTTTGGGGGTAAAGGGACACAAATCTTCAGTCTTGTCCCATGTGAACCAAGAATGTTTCATTATCATCCCCCAAATCTTCAATTTGAGTTTCTCCACCTCATGAATATTAAAATTTACTTTAAAAGCATATTGGACTTTTCCCAATTCCGTAGCTGAAGACATAGAAAGACAGGGCTTGAGCGAAGGGTGAGGTGGGAGCCACACGACGTACCAGGATGCGTGTGTGTTTGGGACAGCACGGCAGGCGCCACTCGTGGTTTTCCGTGGCTCTTTCTCAGTCCACGAAGCCCAGCGCGTGAAAACTGAAACACGCACACACTCCAAAGACGGTCCTGACTACCCAGCCCTGGCGTTGGGCTTCTGTCAGCTGTCCCCTTTTATGGGGATGCCACCCCACTCTATCTGGGTGTCTTTCCTTGAAGTGACTCAAACTAAATAGGCAGTAGACGTTCTGAAGTCGTGGTTTTCGAATTCTCTAATTAGAATTTGGGACTTGGATGGGAGCTATCATTTAAAATCACGTGGTACTCATCCTAACTTGGAAGAGGGTATACTTACTTCAGGATGAAGAAAAAATGAGACATAACTGAGAGGGAGGAGGAGGGCAGGGGAGGGGGCTGAGTGCCACCAGTATTACTCAGCTGTCGGTGGGTTGTGTGACATGTTATTAACGTTGACCGCGGACTACTGGATAGAGACTCTAACACTGTGATTACACAGGCAGCGAACTTCTCTTGCGTGGGCTCCCTGGCTGGTGTTTGTAAAGATACGGCCGCTTCTAGAATTACAGGCATAGATAAATGCCAGAGGTCATGGTAATTCCATGTTCTCCAGTTCAGCTATTAAACCAATGAATAGATTGACTCAAGCCCTGAAACATTTAACTGTGTGATGCTCGGATACAGAATGAGTGGCACGTGGTCCTCTGCAAAGGCAGGAGCTTGTTTACTGAGAATGACCCTAGCAACGCCAGAGCACCCCTTCTAAATAACACTGACAACGCCCTGGGCTGGGGTGACTCAAGGCTGGGCTCAGCTGGGACTGGATATGGGCATGCCCTCCGGGGGCCTTGCCAGTTCAGGCAGCCATAACAAAAACTCAAGATCCGTGGAGGAGATTCGTTAGTTCTGAGAGTGGTTCTGTGACTCTTACAATGTGGTTGAAAGCCAGAAACTTAATTACAAATTTCCTAAGCACAATCCTGTTCATGCTTTTTATATGTCAGGAATGAGGTTTATTTTTGAATGGCTGTTAGACTATGTTTCTCAATGTTTTAAGATCGTGTGTGTGTGTGTGTGTGTGTGTATCTCAAAGATTACATAAAAGATTCATGAAACAATGGTCACCATACTACTTGGAATGCCTATTTGTTGTTATTTTTAGTCTATTTTTTTCCATTTTAAAAATATTTGTTAGGACCTTTAAGAATGACTGTATCAGTGTTAATGGTTGTGAGCCACAGTTTGGAAGCCATTGCATTACACTCTTTGCTCTACAAGGTCACTGACAAAGTTAGATTTTCTCACCATTGTAATCCCCATGTGTAGAACAATGCTCAGTAAATACTTGTTTAATGGAAGAACGAACACCCACGATGACAGTAAACTCAAGGGCAGATGTAAGGGGTAGGCATCAGCACAGACCAGAGGAAAAGGAGAAATAAAAGAAAGATAGAAAGTTTGGTACAAGGACAGGGGAGAGAGCAGGAGAAGATCTTCCTCCGCCCAGGAAAGGCGGTGTCCCTGCAGTTGTTTTCTGGATGTGACACTTGGGTGATAATTGCAGTTCAGGGATTCCTACTGTGATCAGTTAAGTTATAGCCATAACTATTGCATGATCATGTTTGATCTCCACTTTTCCAGTTATCTGTATCATTGCATTGAAAAGGCCCCAAACTTACAAACAAACAAAAAAAAAGCCCTGTTATCAGTGGAGACGATTCTCTGATGCTCCGGTCAGGCATGTGGACATGGCAAAGGAAGGACAAAGGCTTGTCTCTGCTTGGTGTCTGGAGTCTCATCTGCAGAGACATGTACGTGCACACCTGGGGGCTGAAGTCCTTTGGAAGCTGCTTCTCTCAGTGGTCTGGCTCCTGGGCTGGGGTGACCCAAGGCTGGGCTTAGCTGGGACTGGGTACGGGCATGCCCACCGGGGCCTTTCCATGCAGCTGGGCTTCCTCCTAGCGTGGTGGTAGGATTCTGAGAATCTCCCTGAGGACAGGTGTTCCAAGAACACTATGCAGAAGCGGCATAGCTGTTTACCACCTCACTGGAGAAGTTCCTAGAATCTTCTCCTGTACTCCAGCTGGAGGCAGCCATAAGCCTGCCCAGATTCTAGGGGAGAGGGCACGGGTCCCTCATTTCTAGGGAAGAGTGGCAGAGAACTTGGGGGCTTTTAAATTAAACTGCCACATGCAGCACCCTTTTTCCTCTCCCTCTTCCGGGGAAAAGCCGTCAGCTAGGTGTGCTGTTTTCCCAAAGTCGCCCAGAGCTTGGACTGGGCTTTGTCCGTTGGCTAGCTTTCAGCCTTTTAAGCTGGAGGAGGAAGGAAAGATAGGGAAAGAAAACCAGGAGGAGGTGTGCATCCTTAGAACATAGAACAGCCACGAGACACTTTCTCACCTTGATAAAGGGTACAGGAGGAGGGAAGACCACTTGATTCTGTTTTATAAGGGTCCGTGGGGAGTTCCCTGATGGTGTAGCGGCTTAAGGCTTCAGCGCTGGCGCTGTCAGCGCTGCGGCCTGGGTTCGATTCCCAGCCAGGGAGCTACCCACATACCAAAAAGCAAAATAAATAAATAAATAAATAAATAAACAAAAAGATTCTCCAAGAAAAAAAAAAAAAAGGGCCCGTGACTGGGTAAACTGAGGAAGCGTCCACAGGCGTCTAGAGGGAATTCATGAGGCACTCTGACATTTACACCTTCTCCTTTTGAGTCCAACTTTTGGGGAAATTGGGTCATTTCCTTTACCATATTTGAAGATTAAAGTCCTAAAAATGAAAGCGAGGGCTTTGTTACCATCAACTGCACGTGTAAATAAGTAATCCTCATGCTTCCAAGGTAGTCTCTGCACTTGGACTAAAGAGAAAACTGGGGAAGACTGGGGTTAGTGCAGTCCTGTGGAGTCTCCGGGACTGACGTAGGTCAAGGCGACCTTGGCTAGCAGGCAGGTGCTCATCCGCTTCTACTCTTACGGGGAAAATGCAAAAACACAAAAATAACTTTAAAGGTGAATCATGGCGAGCTTATTTAAGATTTTCCATTTCATTAAGAGATGACTAGGGAGGACTGTCTTCCTCTTCTGTCACTATTTTTTTAGGTGGATTTCCTTTCTTCTCCCCATTCGTTGTCTCTTCCTAATGGCTTATCTTTTCCTTCTCCCATGGTCTTTTTCTTTCTCACAGGGAGATTGGGGGTTTTGAGGTTTTTGGGTCACACAGCTTCTAAATGTCAGCTTTGGAACCGAAACCAAGATATTGTTGTGAGGAAGGTTTCATCTTAGGGGTTTTCTCAGGAATTGCAGAAGTATTTGATTTATAAGGCCTTTTAGAAAATTATTGGGAAGTGTTTAAACATGAATGACAAAATCAACAGAAACGGTATGTGGTAATGGCGTCATTGTCGTGAACGCAGGCCGGCGGGCTGCGCTGACTGAGCAGACCTGAGTGTGTAAGGCATTTCCTTGTGATTTTTCCTTTCTCTTTTCTGTGCGTTACTTCATTTTCCTTTGACTCCATCCTGCCTCACTACCTTCTCCTTTATTAGGTTATTAGCCATCTTTAAAAATTTATCTTCCTAGTCTCTATCATCTACTTTCCTTTCTCTTCCCCTCCCTCGCACCTTCAGACTCAATCCCTGTAGTTACGTTTAGACTTTTAGATATAAAAAAGTAATGAGGTGCCACTTTACTAATTTAATACAACTTACATAAAACTTGTTTTTTTGGTATCCACTGCTCCTAAGCAGCAAACAGTATGAAATCTCAAGTTCCATTTACAAATATTTACACAAACAGACGAAGCACATTGGAAACATGTTAGAAGAAAAGAGGAAGATTAAAATATTTTTAATGATCAGAAACCTACTACTAGGAGAAAACTGCCAACATTTGAGTATATATGTATTTTAGTACATTTGCCTTTGGGTATGTATTTATTTTTGTAAAATGAGGTTATAGCATATATATTTTTTTATAATTTGCATTTTAATTTAACATACATCAGCCATCCTAACAAGTTGGTTAATATACTAATGTACTTCATCGCATAATTCAGAATAAACAGTATAATCCTGGCAAAACACTATTCAAAGCACTTAGTCCATGGTCACCTCTCAGCGAGTCATACTTCCTATTTATTTGTCATATGTTCTTAATGGCTGTAAAGTATTCAGCTCGAGTTTTAAATCAGCTCTTTCTGTTTGGACTTCTAAATAATTTGCTATTCCCGCTCCTCCCCCCTTCATTTTTTAAAATAATGCTAAAATGTCCATTCTTTCAACTGAGTCTTTGTAATTCCTTAACTATTTTCTTATAAAACATCAATAGAAGTTGAATGATGAGTCAGAGGGTTGTCTAGGCTTATGCAGCCACCATTTATTGGGGACCCCCTAGGTACCAGTCACTTTCATAGATGATTTCATTTAGGCATCTAGGACTCACAGGGAATTTGGGGGTTTTGAGGTTTTGGGTCACATAGCTTCTGAATGTCAGCTTTGGAACTGAAACCAAGCCCTTGCATATTATTGTGAGAGAGTTTCATGTTAGGGGTTTTTAGAGATGGCTCAGGAATTGTAGAAGTATTTGATTTATACGGCCTTTTAGAATATTATTGGGAAGTATTTAAACATGAATAACAAAATCAACATAAACTGTATGTCATAATGGCGTCATTTTCATGAACTCAGGCTGCCAGGCTGAGCTGACTTTGAGCAGACCTGACTATGAAGCCTTTCACTGTCTCCATTCCTGTGTGTGTATTTACTCTTCTAGACATGTCATTGACTGGCAAGATTGTACTGTTTTATTTTAAATCGGGCATGAATCCACCCGCTCAAGCGAAATCCTATAGCCAGGTTTATGTTGCACCTGTGTCCTGGCTCCTACAGGCTCAGGGACAGTTCAGGCTTATCAGCTGGGGACCATGCCAGGTGTCTAATAATGGGTGAAAACCCAATCTTATTCCTTTCTATTAAGTATTGGGTGCTTTTTGTCTGACTTCCAGTATTTATTATAAGGAATGATAGTTGTGGTTAGAGGTTAGTTATATATGTTGGCAAGAAAAAGTGTCTTAGATTGTACCTTTTCCTAAGCATCAGAAGAGACTCCTGAGATTTCAAGACATGCAATTAAAAGCAGTTACCACTGACTGCATGCATACCTGGTGTGGGGGTGGAATTCTCAGATGGCCCCCAATATTCCCATCCTCACTGTTGTGCCCGGTGTAACATTCTGAACCTGTGACCATGATGAGTGGTCATGTCTGTGATGATGTCAGAGGGATTTACAGATGCAGGTCCTTAATCACTTGACTTTGGGGTAATCAAAAGGGAGACTATCCTGGTGGGCCTGCCCCAATCAGGTGCCGCTTTGAAAGAAGAGGACGCCTTGAAGAGATGGGCTGCTGGTGGCCTTGCGAAGGAGCACATTGCCATGTGGCTGGGAAGGACCCAAGCACAGCCTTTTCGGAGCTGAGCGCGGTCCCTGTCAATAGCTTGCTCCAAAAGTTGCGGGGAGGGGAAGCAGGACCTTCCTCATGCAACCACAAGGACACGAACCCACAAACACTGGAATGAACTTGGAAGGGGCCCCTGCACGAGGATGGAACCAATGACACCTTGATTTCTGCCCTGTGGGATTCTCAGCAGAGGATCCAGCTTAGACATGCTGGGCTTCTGACCCATAGCGATTGCGACATCATACATTGTGTTGTTTTAAGCTCCTCAGGTTGTGGTGGTTTGTTGTGCAGCAGTAGATATCTAGAACATGGTGTGACTATATCACGATTTCTCCCCAGTGAGTTAGGCGACAAAGCACAAAAGCGAACTGAATGTTGAAGCTTGCTAGCTTATTGTAAGGATCATCCGTGCTACCAGATACTGCATTTTCCTGTTAATGAAAAAGCCTCATTATCCCTCTTGGTTATTTTAATAAAATATACATTTACAAACCTTTGCTCATAAAACATGTCAATAGCAATATAATATAGCTTTGTCTATTTGAGGTTCTGAGGGATCCTTTTTCCCCCTTTGTAGAACGAAAGAATCCCATTATTTGAAAACCACTGGCTTGACTAATGGGCACTTTGTAAAAAGGCTGCGTTTTGGTTGCTGTAAGAATGTCACTGTTGGCAAAGAGAAGAGGAGCAGGATTGTGCAAGGCCAGTGCACAGGCAGCTCATTGTTTTTCTGTGTTTATCGTTAATTGTTCCCTCGGTACACAGTGACACATAGATGTAAGCGATCCTCCTGCTATCCTTGGTTCAGATGGTTGAGTTCTGCACCAGTGATACTGTCTTCTTAAGAGTAGAAGTCATTTGAGTAGGAACTTAAAACTTTTTAATCATGAAACATTTCACACGTTATTGAAAATAGAACAGAAAATGATAAAGCTGACATCCATATACCCAGACACCTGGATGTTCATAGCTGTTCTCATTTTACCTGTTGCTTCAGACCATCTTTTAAGAAAGTGCAGGCCCTCGTGTTCTGGCTGGTGTTCCAGGCCATATTGTGATTAAAATGCGTGTTCAATCCACTCAAACAGGATTTTTGAACACACCTTACACACCAGGCCCTGTTTTAGGTCTGCTGATGACCACATGGTGAAGCTGCTTATTCTTCTCAGGTGTATTTCTCCAGGTTGTGGAGACAGACAGGAAATTTTAAAAAAAGAACACGGCATTAATATTTATTTTTAGGGTGGGGTAAGTGTTGTGAAGGACGTCAATGAGATGGCATGATAAACATGCAGCGGCTGTGTGCAGGGGTCAGACACAGGAGTGGGCTTAGCCAGGTTCACCAGTAGCCAGATAGAAGTACACTAAAGCTCTAGGAGAGAGGACGTTCCCAGAACTGAAGGCTTAGGGCCCGCAGTCCTGTAACTACGTGAGCCCTGAGACACAAACTTATCCCCGCGTCTCTATGGCAGCAGTCATTGTGCTGTCAGGATCTGTGCTCCCTGAGGTCAGGGTCTGGAGTCTGGGTCTTCACCTTGGGGTTGTGCCTGCTCTGGGACAGTCTGCATCTCTCTGCAGGGCCCTAGAGGTCCCTCTGTGGGCCTGGGGCAAGACTCCCCTAAGGCATCCGGAATGTCTCTCTAAAGAGGTGATATCTGAGCCAAGACCTGACGAACACAAGGAAGCAGATCCTAGCATGGCAGGAGGGGGAAGAGCCCGTATGATGCAGCCTGGTGGCATTCTGAAGCATGGGGAGCTTGCTGTGACAGGGAACAGAAGGGGACAGTTAGGAAAGTGGGGTGGGAGGTGTATCCATTACGGCTGAGGAGGTTGGCAGGGACCGCATCAGGCTGAGTCCTTTAAACCATGGTAGGAAGTGGATTTTTCTTCTCAGTTTTAACCTGGGAGTCCATGAACTTGTACAGGATGCACATTACACCTGTATGGAAATGTGAATTTTGCATTGCTACGATCACAAATGGAGGCAACACGCCACAAGGGCATAACCAGTATCTGTCCTGATGTCACCAGTAGAATTCATAGCTATTTCCTGCCATTTACGATCGTTGTACCCAGCTAGAAATGCTGGTCATTATTAGACCTTGTACTGTGTCCTGTCATTTCGTGCCTTCGTGCACGGCTCAGCGAACTATGGCCCGTGGGCCGGATCCCGGCTGCCACCTGTTGTTGTAAGTGATGTGTGTTGGAACACGAGCTCGTGTGTTTATGTATCGCGGTTGCAACAGTGACTTTCTGGTCTGTCATGCTTTAAATATTTACTATCTGGCTCTTTTTGGAACAAGTTGACTGATATCTGCCCTGATAAAGCAGCATACATGTTACTATGATACCACTTAAAAAATATTTGGATGACGGTTGGTTTCTTTGCAAGCTCATGTATTTCGTTTCATAAATTTAAAAACGTTATTCAGAGAAGAGCTGCGTCGGGCTCCCCAGGCTGCCAAACGTCCATGATGAAGGGGGAAAGAGGAAGGACAGAGAACCTGCCTTGGGGTGCCTGGGACAGGGCGACCAAGCGGCCTGCCCCCGATTCCTGTGGTGGGAGCCCCCTCCCCCGTCTTCCTCTGATAGCTGCTCTAGACCTTCCGTACCCCGCACACACCCCGCATCTTCTTTATGAACGATGTGTGCCGGGCGGGGGCCTTAGTAGCACTGTCGAATTTCATCCCTGTGACAACACCACATGGTCTGGGGGAGACCGTCTTCCTGTAGCAGCAAAGGGGGCCAGAGGTGTCATGCGTGCGCGTTCATTTCCCAAAGCTTCTCTGAGCAGCTGCCATGTGCCCGGCACTGTGCCAAGCACCCAGGGGACGAAGCTGTTAGTGCTGAAGCCAGGGTTTGAAGCAGGTCAGTGTCTGGGGGTCTCACGCCACAGCAGGTGATGGTCAGGATGCTTCATGACACCACGCTGTGTCTTCGGAGCCAGCTGGCCACTCCTCCTTCACTGGCGTTTCCCCCGTACCGGCCCCGTGGTGCTCCGCGATAGAGGTGTACGTCCGCACTCTGTCATCTGCGGCCTCTGCCTGGAGCGGGCCGTGGCGTCGGTCAGCCCCAGCCGCAGGGATCCCCGCCGGCGCCGCTGCAGTGGCCTTCACGGCCGATCTGGGCGAGCATGAGCCGCCTTCCGGTAAGTGTGCCGACCCCTCCGGGCCCTGTGCGTTTCTGGGACCACGGGCTCCCCTCTGGGCCCCTGTGCGTTTCTGGGACCATGGGCTCCCCTCTGGGGCCCCCCTCTGGGCCCTGTGGGTTTCTGGGACCCCGGGCTCCCCTCCGGGCCCTGCGGGTTTCTGGGACCCCGGGCTCCCCTCCGGGCCCTGCGCATTTCTGGGACCATGGCTCCCCTCTGGGCCCCTACGGGTATCTGGGATCGCGGGCTCTCGCTGGCCTGTCACAGCCCAGGTTTACACATCTGCACATGTCATGTAATTGGGGGCTAGGTTAAAACTGATGGCAGTGACATGGCTGGCAATCAAGTCTCTCTCTCACATGATGGAAAAATGGGCCTGCGCAGGAAGGCCAGCTTGTGCAGGTCCCTCTGTCACACCCTCGTGGCCGGACTCTCTTGTCACGTGAAGTTGCTGAGGAAGCAAGCAACCCCCCAGCCTTTCTAAAGAGGACTTTCTCTTTTTTTTTTTTTTAAGCAATAGTGAATGTTTAATACTGCATGTCCCTTTAAGACAAGCATGTTCTTCTGTAGAAAAACGTATTGTTCTTTATCTTCCCCAAGTCATCAGTTAAAACGCTGAGAAGGACGGGCATTCTTTTCCCGTTCTCGCCCTGGGCTCGCCACGGCTCCTACAAGCCGTCTTCCCACTTCCGTGCCCCCTTCTCCCAGGTCTTTCTCCTGCCGGAAGGAGAGCAGCCGTTTCCCGGGGCCCGGACCCCCACCCTCACGGTCTGTGTTTACACACCCCAAGTGGGCAGTTAGCAGATATCGTACAGCGGTGTCCAACTGTGTGGCTTCCCTGGGCCACGTGGGAGAAGAAGAATTGTCTTGGGCCACACATAAACTACACTAATGACAGCTGATGAGCTAAAAGAGGTCTGTGCACAGTTTTCGTCATGTTTTGAGCAAGTTTGTGAATTTGTATCGGGCTGCATGCAAAGCCGTCCTGGGCCGCGGGTCGGATGAGCTTGTCGGACCAGTGTTTTGTTCTTCTTTGTGGAAAGCCTGTCTGGGTGCTGTGAAAAATAAAACGGTTTCAGAAAAGCAGCCACGGAGAATAGAATCTGGTGAGGGGCAAGAAAAACGTGTGGAAATAAGGTCAGACCCAAATCTTTGCACTCATGGGTGGACACGGACTACTGAAGCTGCAGAAGGAGGTGGTGGGGGCATCATCCCTGGGGAAGCCCAGAGTCTTAGTCATGGGCCATGTTCATGTAGAACAGTTTGCCACCCTTCCTTCCTATACTTCCTCATCCTCAGTGTTCAGCCCCTTTTCCCTGGCTTTTGGGGGTTTGGGTTTTATTTGAGGGTATTTCTAACATCCCTCCTCAAATGTTAGAGCAGTAGTTCTCTCCCTAGGGGCATTGCTCTGTAACCTAGCAACCGGCATGTTATACTGTCCTTAGTTATTTCCTGCAGCACGAAGATGTGAAGCTCTCTCTGATGGACGCGGAGAGGACAGTGGGGATCAGGTTTCCAGGCAAAGTCAATCTTTGTGATGATTGAGCAGTAGATCTGAAGTGAACATTATTTCCTAGTAATACGTCCAAAGGAATGATCTCGACACCTCTGGAGAGAGAGACAGCGATAGACAAAGATGGGAGGTAGGGCTGGGCGTGGGGGGTGTGGAGAGGAGGAAAACAATGGAGCCAGAGAGAAGAGCTTGGAGCCTTCGTCCCTCTAGGAGCCTGGACTGTGGGGTCATCCATGCCCCTCCTCCTCTGACCCCCCGTTTTCCTTGCCAAATAACAGGAGGAGGATGGGGTGGAATTGGGGTTTTTGACCAGGAAATAATTCTTAATTTGTGTGGTGAAATAGAAAGCTGGCACACTGAGAAAACCAAATTTCAGAGGGGAAAAAAACAGGACAGCAGTGACATTTGTCTGCAGGAGCTTATTATCTAGTCCACACAGAGACTGACTCACTGAGCTGGTTCTGGGAAGGAGCATAGAGCCATCCTGTTGAGATGCTTGTTTAATGTCGGGGGCTAGTGTGGTCTGAACTGTCACATGTGAGTACATATGGTGGCGGGGCTTTAGCTGCCTTTCACTGAGCCACTCGTCATTCTTTCTGTACCTTGTGAGCTGTCAGGACATTCCCCTGCAGAAACATCCTTTCTGCTTCTTTTCTCCTGTTTGTATTTTTGGAGGAGCTGGCATTACTCTCATTTGCCTCAGACTTTATTAACTTGAAATTCAGAATATTTATTCTAAATGTGCTGGGAGTCTTATGCCTTTGGCTGAGAAGATTCTAAACTTTACTGGACATCAGAATTACTTGGGCTTATGTGTCCCAAGTCCCTGAGTCAGGGGCTGTGGGGTGGGAACCCTGGAAACCTGCATTTTAATACACAGCCATGGTGATGCTAAAGATCAATGAAGATCATATGAGACGTGGAGGATTAAAGACGGATTTCCCAGAGGGGCGTGGGGCAGTTCCTTGGCACTGTGAGATGATAGACACATTTTTTGTTTTTGCAGAATTCCCTTCTCTGTTTGGGGGAAGGGAGCTCCCATGTTTTCCTTTCCCACATGCCTTTATTTAGTGTCATTTAGTAGTGTTCCTTGTCCAGCCCCTCAACAATGACCCTGACTGGGTTGAATGCTGCCAGACTGGCCCTGTCCAAAGCTGCTCCTGAAGGTTAGCAATACCACCCACCAGTTGATGAAGCAAAGCTGGCCAGCACGTTCTCAAGGTGGGCAGGGAGAACTCCACCACGAAAAGCTTTGGCCGTGTCTCATGGGGTGGAGGTGTGTTGGTGAGGGCTCGAAGAGAGCTGCAGGACCAGTAGGAGATAGATGCTGAGTGATGTCGTGTGAGGAATTGGCTCATGTGATTGTGGGGGCTGGCCAGGCCAATTCAAAGTCCATAGCGCAGGCCTTCAGGTAGAGTAGGCAGGACCTTGAGGGTGAGGGCTGTGTCTGCGATCACCGATCCACCGGAAGAATTTCTTCCTCTTCAGGGAACCTCAGCTCTGCCTTTAAGTCCTTTCAGTGTATGGGATCAGGCCCACCCGAACTATCTAGGATAATCCCTTTTACTTAAATTCACTGATGGTGGACTTAAATCCTTCTACAGAATACCTTCACAGTAACACATAGATTAGTGTTTGACTGAACACCTGGGGACCGTAGCCTGTTCAGGCTGACACACCAGCACAGAAGGTAAGACCAGAATTTATTGAGAATCGGAAGTGTGATGGAGGCTAGTCTTTGAAAGCACGTGCTGGCCGTGGTTCAGCGGGCCAGGACTGGTATCAACAGCAGAGAACACCAAATTGAGTGATTCAGAGGATCTTACAGTGAAGACAGGATGCTTTTCACTGAGGAGTTTGTGAGTCTTTCGGGAGGTTCCTGTAATGAGCCCTCATACCGTCTGCCTGCACAGAAGACCCCTGGGGGAGCAGGAGGGGTGCAAATCCTGTGCTTCCAGACAGTGAGGGTTGGATTCTCAGGGTCCAGCTCCCTGAGGGTGGGGGTGGGATAGATAGTTCCTTCTCACCTCAGAGGTACGGCACACCCTTCTAATGAAGGAGGACACACCACTCTTGTTTCCAAAGCCCGAGCCTTGCAATTCCCTTTATTACCAATGGACCAGAGGCCTTGAGCACAGGTATGGCTGCCATGCTGCCCAGCCGGCCCCTTCAGCGAGAGGGCACTCATAGCAAATTTACTCATAGCAAATCAGAGCTGCAGTTCCACCCCAATTTCTTCTGCTCCTCCCTCTCGAAGTGGCGAAAGGTCAGCCTGCCTGTTCAGTGCCATGTCATTCCTCTCTGCACATCCCGGGCTCCAAGATGACACAGGGCTGTTCTCTGTTCCATGGGGATGGTTTGTCCTCTGAGATGTGCTGTTTCCTCTTCTCTCCTGGAAAACCCCTGCTCATCGATGAGAGGACCTGCTTGAATATCACCTCCACTAAAGGCACCTCTCCCTCTCTTCCTGCTGTTACATCTATGTGCTTGTGCAGTGCTGGTCACACGCTGGGTGGTCCCACGAGTCTCTCATGGTAAGGTAGAATGACTACATGGCAGCCTCTCTCACTTTATTGAATTCCTAGTGGACAGAAGCTAAGTTTTATTTAACTTTGTACCTATCCCAGTGTTTCATCTATGGCCAGGCATGTAGTAGGTTTAGCCATTTAGTCACCATGTATCTGTTGAGTACCCACCATGTGCCAGGCCATGAATCCATGGATATTCACTTTTCTAGACAGCAGTAATGTAGTAGGTGATAAACTGTCTCTGCTCATGGAATGAGCTCAGGGAGCAGAGGGAGATAGCCAGTGAACAAGATGAGCAAAATCACGCATGCATATGCACACACACATGCACACATGCGCACACACACAAGTGTGTGCACACATACTTACTGAATGCTTGCAGGACTGCATGATGGGTTGCCCCCCTGTGGAACAGACCTGGAGGCCCGAGGATGCTAACGCAGTGTGTGTCGGGGTCCCAGCCTTTGATGTGTAGTGCGCTGTGTGGCAGAAGTCCTCCTTGGCCACACTGGTCTGCTGGAAGAGGCTCACGGTTGCTAATTCGGTTCTGCTGGGTGTGAGCTACTGACTTTAATCTTAGACTCAGGGTAACACAGATTGCACCGTTGTGTTTACTGATCAGATCATACACTCTAGGGACGAGCTAAAAACGAGGGTACGCAGCAGTGTCCTTTTTGGAATGTTGTTTTTGCTCTTAATAATAATAAAACAGCTAACTAAGGTTTTTTGGGAGTGTTTTGTGCCACACACTATTCTAAGCACTTAGATGGATGATGTCATTTAATCCTTAGGAGACAGGCAGTCTCCCCATTTTACATGCAGAGGAGCTGGCACAAGGCTCAGCCCTGTCACTTGTACCAGCTTCCCCAGGTGGGAAGTGAAATGTGGGTCAGAAAAAGGAGCAAAGTGGGGACCTTGCGCTTAAGCGATGCCCTCCATGGGGTTTATGAAAACAGGGCAACTACGAGCCTTTTCCCTTGTTAACCAAGTTAACGCTGCAGACGAGGCATTCTTTCCTGAGGGCAAGGCCTGGCCGCCGTTGTGAATGGCCTCAGTGACAGTCTCAACAGGACACCATCTTGGAGTAGAGCTTTTCCTCTGCTGTCCTCCATACGTTCACCCTACCCTTCTGTCAGGAGCTTCACGTTTTATTTCTCGCTTATTTTTCATTTACATTTGACATGCAATACTATATTGGTTTCAGGTGTACATCCTAGTGATGAGACGTTTAGGTAACTTAACAAAACCTTATTCTGATACATCTGGTTCCCATCTGACACCATATATAGTTATTACAGGGTCACTGACTGTATGCCCCATGCTGCACTGGACATCCCTGTGACTATGGATTTGTACTTCTTGATTTCTTCCCCCTTTTTACCTGTCCTCCTCCAATCACCCCAACAAATTTAGTACCCATCCAACGCCACCAGTAGTTATTACAACATTATTGACTATATAGTATACCCTGTATCCCCATAACTGAATTTCCCAATCCCTTCCCCTTATTTCACCTCCTCCCCCAACCTTCATCCCAACAAACCACATGTTTCCTATATCTATGAATCTCTTCCTCTCCCACTTGTTTATTTTCTTCTTTGGATTTCACCTTAAGTCAACTCGCATCTGTCTTCCTCTGTTTGACACTCTAGTCAGTGCAATACCCTCCATGTCTTTTGATTGGAGCTTTTAATCCATTTAAATTGAAGGTAATTATTGATGTGTAGCTATTGCCATTTTTTTATTAGTCATAATTTTGCTCCCCCTTACCCCCATCTTAAAGCAGTCTCTCTAACATTCCTTGTACTACTGGTTTGGTGGTGATGAACTCCTTTAGCTTTTTCTTGTCTGGGAAACTCGAATGATAGCCTTGCTGGGTAGGGTAATCTTGGTTGCAGGTCCTTGCTTTTCAACACATTGAATATTTTCTGCTACTCCCTTTTGGCCTACGAAGTTTCTGTTGAGAAATCAGCTGACGGTCTTATAGTAGCTCCCTTATAAGTTACTAATTGCTTTCCTCTTGCTGCTATTTTAATTATAACGTGTCTTAGTGTGAGCCTGTTTGGGTTTCTCTTGTTTGGGACTCTCTGTGCATCCCTCACCAAGTTAGGGGAAGTTTTCAGTCATTATTTCTTCAAATAGGTTCTCAGTCCCTTGCTTTCTCTCTTCTCCTTCTGGTACTCCTATGATGTGAATATTGTTACTCTTGATGTTGTCCCAGAGGCCTCTTAAACTATCTTCATCGGCTCCTGTCATGTCTGTGCCCCTCCTACCAATCTCGCCGTGGCCTCCTCTTCTTTGTTATAAAACTTCTGTTCAGCCAGACTTCAGGTGGTTCTCCAGGTTGCACAGCACATTTGTCACCTCGAGTTCTGACTGCACGTTCTCAGCAGTGACTTCCCCTCCTCCTTTTAGGGACGAGAAAACAGGTAAGGGTGATAAAGTAGGTTCCACTGAGTTCTCCCAGTGGGCGTGAGGCAGTGCGCGAATTGGGGCCCAGTTCTGCCTGTCAGGGGTTTCAGTACAGTCCTCAGGACCCTTCTTCAAAGGACTTGTACTCTGATCTCAGCAAGTCAGGGGCCAACATTGCAGGAGTCTACATGGGGTTCCGATGCCACTGCTACATTTCACCCCCGACTCCCACCCTGCACCCTGCACCCTGTGGGCATCCCAGGGGCCCCCTGGGAACCTGCAGAGTATTTGCTAATACTACTCTTACTTCTCTGCTCTCATGTATGTTGGCCAATTGATGAACACTCTCCTCTAAGGATAAATGCAAAATCTAGCCCAGAGGGGGTCCAACCTATTGGAAGAAGAACAATTGTCTTGGGCCTCACACAGAATACACTGACACTAACAATAGCTGATGAACTAAAAAAAAAAAAAAAATAGTGGGTGCATAATTTTCGTAATGTTTAAGAAAATGTATGTATCTGTGTTGGCCTGCATTCCAAGCCATCCTGGGCCGCTGGTTGGACAAGCTTGCTCTAGGCCTTCTCACCTTTTCTGCAAGATAGAGCCCAGCCTCTGGTTTCAGACCTGCCCCTTCCCTCCCCTCCACGGGGTGGTGCGGGGGGGTGGGTTCGGTCCTCTCTTCTCCCTCCATGACTTTGGGCCAATAAGTCATCCTCTCAGCAACGATGGTTCCTTATCTTTAAAGTGGGCATAGAGTTGTTATCGTGGTTAATTAAGTGTCAGAACAAAAAGCAAAAACCCTCAGCTCAGTATCTTTCAATAAATGTGAAGTTTATTGATCTCATTAGGAGTGCCTCATTCCTATTCCAAATTTCCTGGAGGAGAGGTGACCACCAAACCTTCCTGACCTCCTCCTGCCCCCAGGGCCTCTTTCCCCCCTGGATTAGTTCCTTGGGAAGTATACTCTTCTTGCTTCCTCCTGGGAAGGACCCCGCCTCAGGTCTTACCATCCGAGGGTCCAGCAGGCTGTCTGCTGGTTCTCACTCGAGCCCTGTTCTCCGTGATCATAATAAACGAGGTATTTTCCTTTTTCATCTTCTGACTCTCTCATTTCTCAGTTCACTTAGAGACGGAGCAGCAGAGAGGTCGGCTCTGTATTTGGCTTCCTTAATAGTCTATAGCGACTATTGGCTGCCTTTCCTTGCCAGTTCTCACGGAGTCCGTTTTAGAGTTTGAAAGGAGGATTTTTTTCAGTGGCTGACACGTGT
Source organism: Lyroderma lyra (assembly GCA_004026885.1). NCBI lineage: Eukaryota > Metazoa > Chordata > Mammalia > Chiroptera > Megadermatidae > Lyroderma > Lyroderma lyra. Next base: position 15,018 of record PVJL010007519.1, on the reverse strand, counting down.
GTCCACCTCTGGCTCTGAGCCTGCCCGCCAGCTGGTCCTGCAGCCCTGGCCCTCACTCTCCCAGGAGGCAGACTGGGGTGTCTGGCTAGGATGCTCCGAGCAGGGCTGGCGTGACCCAAGAGGGGTTCGATCCTGCTGGGCTGGGCGTTCAGGCATCCCTGCTGTCGTGTACCACCTTCAGATTTGGTTTTTTTTTGGAGAGAATCTTGGCCTGAAGCCTGCTCTCTCTCAGGTAGTTCTTCTAGAAATTTTATTGCCCAACAATTAGACTTGGCTGAGGGAGAGAGCCAGTGTTCTGCGCGTTCTTGGCACCTCATCCTGAGAAGTTCCCCGCCACTTTGGTGTGCCTGCTGCCTCCTGTGGGGTGTCTCAGGTGGTGCAGGAGGATGAGCCCCGGAGGGCTCTGTGTGCCTGCTGCCTCCTGTGGGGTGTCTCAGGCGGTGCAGGAGGATGAGCCCCGGAGGGCTCTGTGTGCCTGCTGCCTCCTGTGGGGTGTCTCAGGCGGTGCAGGAGGATGAGCCCCGGAGGGCTCCGTGTGCCTGCTGCCTCCTGTGGGGTGTCTCAGGTGGTGCAGGAGGATGAGCCCCGGAGGGCTCCGTGTGCCTGCTGCCTCCTGTGGGGTGTCTCAGGCGGTGCAGGAGGATGAGCCCCGGAGGGCTCCGTGTGCCTGCTGCCTCCTATGGGGTGTCTCAGGCGGTGTAGGAGGATGAGCCCCGGAGGGCTCCGTGTGCCTGCTGGCCTCCGCCTTCCCAGGCGGGCGGGGTGGGGGGTTCCGCAGGGCTGTGACTCCCCAAAGGCCACCTCCTGAGAGCTGAGGATGGTGCGTACTCTGGTGGCAGAGAATAAAATGGCCTGTGAACTTCTCCTTTTGGTGCCAGAGATGCTGAGTGACAGCGTGGAAACACCCGCCTCAGGTACGCTTGCCGCGCGGAGCCAGCCAGACAGGTGTGGGACGGGCGTGTGCGTGCTCGCTGTGCAGACGTGCAGAAGCCAGCACCTAGTAACCTTAAAGAAAGGGAGCCGCTTTATTGAGACGTAATTCTCACTCCCCGCCAACTCACCTTGGTCAGTTCGGTGGCTTTCAGTGTGCGCATCAGTTCGTGAAACCATCAGCACGATCACTTTAGGTTTTCATCACGTGGGTACGAAATGCCATGCCCATGGGCATTCACTGTCCAGTCCTCCTCCCCTGACCTCTGGAAACCTCTCCCTGCTTCTTGTCCCCGTGGACCTGTCTGTTCTAGACATTTCTCACAAGGGACTCCTAAATATGTGTCCTCTGTGTGTGGACCCTCCCAGTTTCTGCAGTGTTTGCAGGGATCGGCCCCGTGGTGACGTGTCTCAGCCCCGCTTTCGTTTTATGGCTGTGCCATCGCCACTGACAGTGCGTGCCGCGTTCAGCTGCTCACTCCTCCGTTCCCGGGCGCTCGGGTTGCTTCTACTCCTCGGCCACCGCGGATGACGTTTCCGTGAGCACATACGGGTGGGGTTTGCGCGGACACGTTTTCAGTTTTCTTGGGTCTGTCCGCAGGAGTCCAGTTGCTAGCTCCTGATCCCTTAGTAACCTTTCAGAATTGCTTTTGTGGTTTGCTATGCTTGGGGCCTGTATTCCTCTTCTTGGGATTTGCCCTCACTTCCTGTGTGCCGAGCGCTGTCTAACTGGGTATAAAGCTAACACGTCGGGGCCCCAGTTTAAAGATCTTTGTAGCAATAATTAGCGAGGACTCACGGGGCAGCAGCCTGGACCAGAGGGCTTCCTGTGCGGAGAGCCTGGATTGCACCTGCCGTTGCTCTTGTTTTCACCAGGCCTCTACTTAAACGTTTACGAGGTTTTTTCTTGTTTTCCAGAATCGCATCGAAATAAAAAATGGCACCATCCTTCGGCTAACCACGTCGCCGGTAAGCTGACCTTGCCTTGTGGCTCCCAGCGGGTGCTTCGACCTCGGTTCTGTGTGTGACTGTGGATGTGCAAAACAGAAGGCCCCTGGGAAGCCCTCGCTTGCAGGTTCTGGGTTGTCACGAGGGCCTCTCCTTATAGCTCCCCTCACAGCCTCTGTCTAGGCCACGGGCAAGTGAATGGACTTCACGGTTTGAGTTTGGTAGTCATCTCAGTACTTCCCCTGTCACACATGGAGTCACTCAGCGCTACCGACTGGCTGTCCCCAGCTGCCCACACGCCCACCTGACGTGTCCGAGCAAATTCAGACGACAGAGCAAGCAAAAGCAAACATGGCCCATTATTTACTTCCATAGTCGGGGGCCGTGCCGCTGTGCGCATCTAGGTTTAGTCAGTTATAACAGTTTATAAAATATAGTTTGAGAAATGTTTGCCACTTAGGCTGTTTCGCTGACAGCGAATTCTAGATAAAACGCCTTAAAGTCTTCCAAGTAAAAGCTGCTAAACGAAATGCTGCTGCATATTGAAACGACTGCTGCTGACAGTGTTGCTTATCTTTATCTTTCTTCCTTGCTGGTAGGTGTTTTAGGTAGCACCATTAGCATATTTAAACTATGCTATTTCACAGTGCATTTTACTGCTTTGCTACAAAATAATCTGCCCAGAGTATACCAAGTGTTACTATTTCCACTCTGCATATATGATGAAAACTGTGTCTGACTCTCATTTTCAGTTTCTACCGAGGCCATGTGGTAGGCTAAAAATATATTTAAAGATTGGGAAAAGCATCTGGCTAAAATTAAATTGTGGGGACTGTAACGACCACAAATTCTTCTTGTTGAAAATTACATTAGAGAGTTTTTAAAACTCTTAAACATTTTGCCCAATAACATCTTGAACCGAAACACAGTGATAAGCTCCACAGAGCGCTCCATTGGACTGGGCTGAACTGCCTTTCGAAGCCCTCCTTCCCACAACGGTGATTGTAATTCCTGCTCACTCTGCAGTGGCTGCGCGATGAGCGGAGACATTTTCGTCTGACTTAGCGCCGATCGTCTTACTTTAGTCAGCAAGAATCCATGTTCGTTTGACCATTAGAGACCGTGGTTTCACTTGGTTTTGGCAGGTCCTGTTTACGCTGCTAACCTTACTCATCTGCTTGCTGGGCAGAAAGTGTACACCTCGCCTTTTGTTTCATCTTAGAATTAGAAAGGCTCAGTTTTTGTTTTTGTTTTTTGAAATTTAGGCTTTCTGTAAGAGAAGAAGAGTTCTCTTTTCGGTTGCCACGGGTTCATGAACAAAAGTCCCACAATGCCAAGCTAGTCTTTGAGCGAAGGTTAAGTGTCTGGCAGAGTGAAATTTTTCAGCATCCTAGAAGCAAATATTCTAACACCGTGGCAAGACTTGATGATAGAGTAGTGACCTTGACATTCCCTGCACGGTGAATGCACAGATGTGAAAGCCATTGTATTAGGCACTTATTACAATAGAGCTCACCTACAAAAGCCTGGTCCACAGTTTGTAAAGAACGGTGGGTCCCCAAACCCGACTCGTTGGTGGAGCTCTAAAAATGCTAATGTCTGGGCCTTTGGGATGAGGCTGAGTTATGATCTCTAGGAATGGCGCCCAGGAATCTGCATTGTAAGAAAGCATTTTATGATTTGGCTGTAGTCACAGTGTCTGGAATTGGGAATTGCTCTACAAGCAAGATTTTTGAATTTGTAAACTTCCCTTGCTGCTGGTAGATTATTTTTTATTATTTTGTGTTTAACTGAAAAAAAAAATATGGGTCAACATATGCTAACTCTTCCACTTTTTACATACACACTAAAAATATGTTTAAAAATAACTGTCGCCATCCGATTTGCTGGGAGGTGTTAGAGTACCATAAAGAAACCAGGAAATGGTGTTATACCAGCTTTCACAAGTTCTTCATCCACCTCAGCTGGACTCTCTCTGTAGCAAGATGAGAACACACACCCATTTTCGTACACATGCATGTTCACATGCATGCACACACTCTTGTTTTAGGTCTTGTGCTGCGGTGTTGAGTTTTGCCTTCACTCTCTCAAAGGTGGTGTGTTTGTTGATTTTTGCTGGTGAATTTGTTTTGTCTTGCTCTATCATAGACCAACCCTTTCTGGATTGTTCCTAGCAAAGTAAGGTATTAATAAGAGGAGATCTAAAATAACAGCCTGTGTTCTTGTTTTTTATAAAAGCCCTTACGCTTGGCTACAGGGTCCTCTTCTGCAATGTACATCTTTAGATAATAACTCTAGTGGCCGTGTTAAACACGTGTAGCTTTCAGGTGTCATGTCTTTGTCCATCTCCCCAGTATCCTGAAACTGCAGCCATGAACAGGACCAGGAAATGTGTGCAAATGCATGTGAGTGTTTGAGTCAGCCTGGGACGGGGGAGTTTCCGACTGTGCCCCTAAGCAGTGCCTCCCCCTACCTGGCATGAGTGTAACGGCCGCAGAAATCAAGGTTGAGGTCACGTGTTGCCTGAAGCGTTGTTTAAATACGTTTTGGCTACTGTTCCTGTTAGGAGATGCTTGGGCAGCCAGGCCATGTTTTTACTTTCCTGAAATTTTGTTTTGAAAAGCCCTTACAACGAATCTGTTTGTTGTCTTGGAGTGTGGAAAGCCTCCCTAAGTAGGACACAAAACCCAGAAGCCACAAAGAAAAAGACTGATAACCTTGACAACCGAAAATTAAAAACAGCCCACAGAATCTTTGCACCCGGAAAGAATTGCAGAAACATAGTCAAAACCAGAAGAAAATGAGGAAAAACAGTTGGCAATACGCATGCTAAATAGAGGACCAATTCCTTAATTTGCAGAATCCTTTATGAATAAATAAACAGACTGCCCCCCAAAACATATAGCCAAAATGTACAAGCAGAAATTACTGCTATTTCTGTGCATCTCTATCTCTGTTGATCTATATAGGTAGAGCTAGGATATAAATAAATATGTACATATATGTGTGTGTGTGTGTGAGTGTGTGTGTGTGTGTGTGTGTGTGTGTGGAGAGAGATCTATAGATCTATAGATTGACACAGATATAGATATATAAATGTAGATATGTAGATACAGATATACGAGTATATGAAACAAGAAAATCTCTCTCTTAAAAGAGACAAAAATCTATACTCCTAGATGATCAGGTGTGAGGCAAGAGGCTACAGTGTTGAGCGTATAAATTGATACGGCCTCTTTGGAGGCCATTTAGCTCTGTCCATCCAAGTTTAAAATACGTAAGTCTTTGTCCTGACAGTTTAACTGCTGGGAATACGTCCAGTAGATGGACTCACAAAAGCACTGCAGGACACACAGCACACGCACACCACAGCCACACAGGCCTATATGCTTCACTGCTTTCAGTAATCAAAACCTGGGTATCTGTTCCCTGTCAGTCAGTTGGGACGAGTTAAATGCATTAGGTAATGCCCATGTGCTAGAACACCGCGCAGCCATGAGCGGGAGTGCGGGCCGTGCTGCCTCCGAGATGTCACTGCAGTGTATTACTTAGTGCAAAAGCAGACACTCCGTGTGGAGCGACCCCAGGGAGGTGCATGGGAGGGGGCCATGTATATGCCGAATAAAGGACAAAAATCATTCTCCAGGGAGAACTTGCATTTGTTAACACGGGGTTAACTTTATTTTTTATTTTACAACTTCCGGTCTGCAAAGTATCCAGCCATGCAATGTGAAAAATAGAGGCATTTATGGCTGAATTTTTTCCAGACAGCCCTCTTCTATTTTTATACCATGTGCTGGTATGTTATTTTTAATTAAATAAATAGACAAACAGATAAGGTCACTATTGTGTATAAGAGGTGACTCATACATTCTGTGCTAAAAACATTTTAATATTCTGAACTATTAGATTTCTTTTTTTAATTTATTCTTTATTTTTCAATTGCAGTTGATACACAGTAATGTATTAGTTTCATAAATGTTAATCACTATGTTGTACGCAAAGTATTAGATTTTTAAAGCCCTTTTAGGGATGACTGAATTCTTCTCGCCAACTGTTTTGGCCCGTGTGGACACAGCAAATAAAACTGCTCATCAGCTACCCCCTGTTGCTTTGTCAGCTCTAAATATAATGCTCCCTTTGTGCCCTCTCTTGTGTCCTGACATTAGAAGCATCTGGGTCAGACAGCCTGCCACACTGATGTCTGGGGCTAGTTACTCTACAAAAAAAAAGTGTTATTTCAGTTACTCTGTGGATTCAGGTTATCAGGGATTCTTAGCAATTAGACCATTAACAATCCTTGAAACCAATTTTTTCTCTACTGAGTCGAGAAACTAAAAGAAGGTTGTACACGGTCTGAAGGTCAGTGTCTTGCCATTGCCCTATGAGCCTCACTTGGAGAGAAGAAGCCAGCAGAGGCTTGTGGGCACAAGGGTGACAAGGTCGCTCTGGCTGCTGCCTGGGCAGATTGCAGAGGTGCCCGGGGAGCGGGTGAGTTTAGAACAGCGGCCCTGGCAGGAGGGCACGACGGCGTGGGCTGCCTGTGGGGTAGGGAGCATGTGGAGCACGAGCCCACGGGCCTTCCGGCCCGATGGGATGTGGTACTCCCTGAGGGAGCCTGGGAGCCTGTCCCTGGGGTTTGGGCACGCTAGACTCTGGTGCTGTTTGCTGGAACAGAAGGTTTGGGAGGGGAAAAATGAGGAGTTTGAGAGGCCTATGATGTGTTCATTAGGACGTGTCAACCAGGCAGTTAGCGGTGTGTGTTGGGCGGCCGTCCCCGGGTACATAGCATGGAAAGCCATGGGCTGGCTGAGGTCGCCGTGGCCAACGTGGACACTTGGGCACACTCAGGTTTACCAGGAGGAGCTGGCCACGAAGCCAAGAGAAGAAAGTGTCTCACAGAGGCAGGGGAAGTTAGGTGTGCTGCAGGCTGCCCAGACGGTAGGGAAGATGAGATGAGGGTAGTGACTCAGGGACCTGCCATCCTGGGGGCACCCGCGGTGTAGGGGTGAGGATGGAGGCATCGTCGGGGTGGCAGGAGAGCACATGTGAGGTGAAGCGAGACAGCAACTGTAGACCCACTTCCTTTAGTCTAGAACATTCACTGGGAATGGGAGCAGTGCAGTGAGGGTGTGGCTGGAGGGGAATTGGGTCGGGGTGTTGGCACATTGCGGCTTGAGTCTTTTTACAGCGGGAACTAGTGGAGACTTGCCCAGCTGGGAGTGGTCCGCTGCAGGGCGTGCACCCAGCGGTACAGAGGAGAGGCGGGCGGAGCGTGTAGGAGAGGGCTCCAGAAGGCCAGGGCGGGAGGGACACAGAGCAGCCACAGGGCAGGGGGAGCGGGGGAGAGGCAGGGAGAGGGGGGGATTCAGGGGAGAAGAAAAGGTGTGAAGGAGTCAATTTGGAGGGACACAGCCCACGTTCTGGGCACGTGTGGTTGGATTGCTGGGCCACATGGACCGCACGTTTGAAAATAGCTATGAAACTTGTGAACCCAAGGACTTTTGAGATGATGTCTTAATTGGTCTCATGGACCCAGAACCGTTCTGGAAGTTTCTTGGGGATTATTTTAATTAAGAACTTCAAGAACAGAAATGGCAGATACTTGGTAGAGATGACAAGGACCCTCCTGTCCCCCACTGCTCCCTCGGGAGGCCCAGACCTTCTCACTCTGGGACGCTGGGCAGCCACGCCCAGCCGCGTGTCTCAGTACCCACCTCGTCTTCTATCCTTAGAACAACACTAGGAAATAAAACTCACATCCCGACACGGTCACCCACAGCACTGCTAGGCGCTTTTGATTTGAGCTCACTGCTGGGAAATCAGAACGAAGCCTGATTATTTTTTTAGCGGTATTGATTTTCCCCCTAACTATAAAAATATTGCAGAATCCTGGAAAATTGTAAATGAAGCTTGCTACAAAGAAAATTATGCACAATATTGCAATTCACAAACAACCATGGGTCTTAATCTTAATTTGTTTCCTTTGGTTATTCTGATGCAAGCTTATGTACCCATGTGTGCATACATATTCATTTGTTTACAAGGGCTGTCCGGAAAGTATCCAGCCACGCCATATGCAAAATAGAGGCACTTTCCACTGCACTATTTTCTGGGCAGCCCTCGTATTCATTCCTTTAGTGGATTTTTTTTTTTTCCGAATTCCTGGGAAATGGCAGGCACTGTTCTAGGTGCTGGGAGTACAGTGGGGAGAAAGTCTGACAAAGTTCTCCTGAGTCTGCCTTCTAGCGGACACACACACACACACACACACACACACACCCGGACACACACACTCCGGTCCACAAACGGTACAATATACTTGCAGTGTGGACCTTCCCCTACTGGTGCATCCTGACGGTGTGCTCATGCTATCTCACGTTCTCTGAAAGTTCCATGTGTAATTCCATCTAATGTTTCAGGCCAGGACCACATCATGAGTCATTGAACCGTTGTCCTTGTGTGGAGTGTTGTGGTCACTCCTAGTGTTTGGCCAGAAATGCTGTTTTCAGCTGCTCCCACAGTGCCCCCCATCTGTCTCCAGTACGAAGTGTGGGGCCCTTTCAGCGAGTGGAGCACGTCACCAGCCAGCATGCCCCTGCCCCCCCCCGCCCCCGCTCTGCTGTGCACGGACCCTTTCGGGCCCCCAGCCTGGCTGGGTGCTCCCTCCTCCCCGCCCTGCACGCCCCTCTGGCCCACCAACCCCGACACGCTTGGTCTGCTCCCTGCGCCTCCGGACGCACCAGCCCTGTTGCTCAGACTCCGCCTTTGCCCGGACCCTGCCTGCTGCCCAGAAATGGGTCTTCCCAGCCGCCTGTGGTTGGCTGGTTTTCCTCAGTCAGACCTCTGCATAAATGTCATTTCCTTGGGCTGCTTGTCCCTGGAAATGACCACCGGTTACTCTGTACCACAAGCTTGTCCAACCTGTGGCCCAGGACAGCTTTGAATGCAGCCCAGCACACACTCGTGAACTTTCTGGAAACATTGCGAAAATGATGCATGGACCTTTTTTTTTTTTTTGCTCATCAGCTGTCATTAGTGTGAGAGTATTATGTGTGGGCCGAGACAATACTTCTTCCAGTGTGGCCCAGGGAAGCCAAAAGTTCGGACGCTCCTGCTCTAGCACATTCCCCCATTTAGGTTATGCTATGAAACGCATCCGTATTTAATTTCTTATTGTTAGTTTGTTTTGTGATTCACCCCCGGTCCAGGAGGGAAGCCCCAGGAGGATGAGGGCCGTGACTCTTGTTTGTGACCACATCCCCACGTGCAGACACTTCCCAGGAATGAGGCTCCTGTCTCGAGTTTTGGAGGGGCACAGCTTCCAACACCCCACATCACGTGATATGCAGGGCAGTCTTTGGCAATGACTGATGCCAAGACAAGCAGGCTTCCCTTACAACACCCCAGTATTTTCATAGTAAAACTTGCACTCACACCCATTTCTTTTATACCAAGAGTTCTATATCCACATCATTTAGAAGTTAAAGAAGGTAAGGAGAAAACATGTCAGCTTCCAACTGGGAAAACACTGCCTTAAGAGCATCCCAGAAGTTTGAGGTCTTATTGGTTCGGGGTCCCGTCCGGGACCAACGTCTACGCAGCCCGGTTTCCGGCAGACTCTGGTGTCTGATGCACGGTGTCAGGCTTTGGTTAGGGTAACGGGGGACACCGCAGCATCTGTCTGACCAAGAGGTAGGGGCCTGGGGTTTCTGTCTTGGTCCCTGAAGAGTCACATGGGCCCCCCTGCTGGGTCCCATCCTGTCCCTGGGGCTCCTTCAGGGGACAGTGAAGGGAGAGCTGAGCAGGGAGGGCGGGGGCTGGGGGCATGGGGAGGCCGTCACCTTCCGCGTGGACCCCCTTCCTCCACTGAGCAGCCCCGACCCTGGTACAGTGCCCGTGGGCTGCTCGGGTATTTCCAGTCAGTTTCTGTTCGGGAGAAGATACTCCTTGTTGGGGGCCAGACACCCGCCTCCCCCTCTCTGAACTAGAACGCGGTTTCAAAGGCGACAGCGGGGACCCGGGAGGGAGCGCACGCCGCTGGCGGGGCCCCCTCTGCTGCGGTCCCGGAGAGTAGTGCCCACGGCGGGTGCTCAGCTGCTTCCGTTGGGTGAGAAGCGCAGGCAGGGCAGGCTGCGTGTGCTCTTTCTCGTACTGCTCACCCGCCAGAAGGCAGGCACGAAAGCCCGCACGGGGTGACTGAGAAGTAGGGGCCGCCAGCCAGGCTCCGGAAGTCCGGCTCGTCCGTCGTATGACGTGGAAGCCCGGGGCACATGCCTTAAAAATGGGGTGACTTCTGGGCACAGCTGCTCGTTGGGCCTCCATGCAGTGAGTCACGAATGTGTGGGAGACACGCGTTGTCCAACGAAGTGACACTGGCTGAGCGGGTGACCGTGCAGTTGTGTAACTCAGCAGAGACCTGGTCGTTTATACACAGACACGTTACTGAAAGGGTAGACGTGCCCCCCCACGCCCCCCGTCCCCGCTGCAGCATTTTCCTATTTCTGGGGCTGCGCCATGCTTGTGCCTGCGCGTCCCCGAGGCGGGGGAGCGTGCGCCCCGACACGAGGACGCAGCGGGTCCCTTGGTGACGTCAGCGGCCGTGGCCTGAGGGTGGCAGCGCGCCCTTGACCTGCCCCTCTGGGAACGAAATGTCGCTGTGTGGAGTCAGCCCCGGTCCCCGCTGTGAACACGCTCCCCTCTGCCTTTGTCCCCCAATAAGGCTCAGAACGCCCAGCAGCTCCACGAGCGCATCCAGTCGTCGAGCATGGACGCCAAGCTGGAGGCCCTGAAGGACCTGGCCAGCCTCTCCCGGGACGTCACGTTCGCCCAGGAGTTCATCAACCTGGACGGCATCTCCCTCCTGACGCAGATGGTGGAGAGCGGCACCGAGTAAGCACCTCCCGTCCCGGCACCCGGGGCATCGGGGACTTGGCTCGTGTGTGCCGTTTCTGCTTTGAAAGACCAGGTGGGGAGGGGGGGTGTCAACACGGGGTTTGCAGTTTGAATGGGGACTGGGTTTGTAATTCAAGTGTCACTACATCGTCCACGCACCTACTAGCCAGTTACCTAAGACGCGGTAGAATTCCATGAGATACCTGAAATTTCAGGTTTATGAGGAAAAATAGCAGGTTGTTATCTTTAAGGGCCTTCCAATACTAGATTATAATTCTACAAACTGTAAATCCCTTACAACCCTTGCCTACACCCAAGAAAGATTTTCTTGTTCCTGACTCAGTTAAAACAAAACAAAACAAAACATTCGAATTCTTCCTTATTGTCTCAAAGTCTTCAACCAGATCAGAATAGCATCCCTGAAGCGAGTTTTTAAAACTTAACGTTTGAAAGATGAAATACATGTCCTTGATTATTTAAAGTTAAAACCAACGGACATTTGTTGTCCACTGGATGCAAAAGGGTGGACATTGGGAAAATTGTAAAAGATGTGAGCCTCGCCACCCCAGAATGTATGGAGGCGGAGTTCAGGTGAGGCGTCATTCCTCCCCACGACTTGAGGTTGGACCAGCTGCACCCCAGAAACTTCCAGAAAGGGTGTCAGTGGATGGACCTGGAAAGGATGGATTCCACCCCGAGGGAGAGAGGGGTGGGTGTTCAGGACTGGGGAGCCCCCCTCCTCGGGGAAGGCTTTGATCTCTGGTGGGGCCCCGAGCACGAGCACCGCACGCTGAGCTAGTGTCCGCGCATCCCCACGTGGTCAGCACGCCGCTGGTACACGAGAATCTTCGAGCGCACGTAGGTCAGAGCGTGCGAAGATGCTCAGTCAGTTCATTACGTACGGCAGTGACATGCTAAATTAATGTTGTGCAGAGTCGAGAGAGATTGTTAGTAGGAGAGAGAACATATCATTGCGAATCGGGGCTTAAACCCGGGTCATTTGAATCTCTCGTCAGTACCTGGTGATTCAGGGAATGAACCGATGACTGCTAGAGGCCTGTCCCAGCCCACTCCCTTCCTGCCTGCCTCTCCTCCTGCCTAGCATCTTCTACTCGGGGCATTCTTTAGCCTCTGCAGCTGGCACTCATGAAGGATTCTTTTTCTTTTTTTTTCTTATTCAAAGACAGGATGTTTTATAACAGGAACACCTCCCATACAAGAAAGCCCTGTAGAGTTTGGAGTCCGGGGTCTTACCTCCTAGACAAGTAGAGAAAATACCTGAGGCTCAACAGGGGGAGAAACAAATCTAAGAGAGTTGGCAAGCAGACTTGGGTATCTAGAAAGGGTCAGCTATAGGCAGGTCTCGTTTACCTTTCTAATGACAGAAACTCTGCTCATGAAATTTTGGGCGAACTGTAACTTGGACTGGGGCAGGGAGGCTCAAATTCTGGGTGCTTTCAGCATCCAAAGTGCTGAGTAAGTTGAGTAAGTTTAGGGGTCCAATGGCTTGGCCAAGGGAAGGGGAGAAGAGGGTTCTGCTTGTATCGGGAGCTTCAGGCTGCAGCCCAGTGCGGGTTGTGCTCGGCCCCTCATCCCTTGTGACTGGGAGGCAGTACGTGTGAGTGGTGATTACAGACGCCGTCCCTGGTGACCGTGCGTGCCTTCATGGGATTGCCACGTGTTCTGGCCAGACACGGTGACCTGCGTGTTTCTACCTCAGTCACATTTACAGTGTGTGAAATAAAAAGGTAAAAATTGTTCCCACATGTACTGATTTTTCAGTCCCAGCCATTGATGTATCAAAAGCAAGGTGTGAGACCTAGTTGTCAGGTAACCTGCTAATATTAAGTGGTTCTGCCCCAGATACCTATGTATAGTGCTTAAGCTTTTGAATAATCAGAAGAATATTGTATTAATACTTCCCGACTTAGCAGATGGCCATCGTGATTACAGTCACAGTGATAAATGCACTGAAAGCAGGGGTCCGTGTGGCGTGCACCCCAATAGAGGGCTAGGGCAGGACTTGCAGTACCTCCAGGGGGCAGCAGTTAAGTAACCTGACAGTGCTGGGAGCTTTAGCACTTAAGTGTTTTATTACGTTTTTTCGCTAGGGCTGCCGTGACAAAGACTGCAGCCTGGGTGGCTGAAACAGAGATGCATTGTCCTCCGGTACTGGAGGCCGGAGTCCCGGGGTTGGGGGCGTTGGTTTCCTCTTTGGTCTCTGTCCTCGATGTGCAGACAACTACCTCCCCTCTGTGTTCTCGAGTGGTCTTTGCTCAGTGTGCGGGTGTCCTTCGTGTCTCTGTGTGTCCCAGATGTCCTCTTCTGATAAGGTCGCCAGTCAGGTTGGATTAGGACACCCCCTGAAGTCCACATGTTAACTTAATTCCCTCTTTAAAGGGCTCTGGCTCCAAATACTATCCCATTCTGAGGTACTGGGGGTCAGGGATTCAACATATGAATTTCCGGGGGAACACGATTCAACCCACAACACTCACCAGAGGGACTCTTATCACTCTCGCTTAAAAGGAGAAAGTGCAAACTGATCCCATCTGTCTGTCTTGTCAACATCAGGACTTTTTATCTGTGCCGCTGTCATACTCCATAACTCGTCTTGACCTGTGGAGGGGCCCCCACGGGACCCTGTCCCTCAGACGAAGACTAGCGACATGGGAGAAGGGCGGTAAAAACGAGTGACTTTATGGCAACCACAGTCACTGCGTGCCTTTTGCTAAAAGAGGACATCAGACTCAACATGATGCGTAACAACGTCTAATTCATTCCTAAGCCATCCCAACCTGTTAGGACACACGCGGCCAGGTTTTCGACACGTGAACAGAACTCAAGGCCAGACCGCTGCTGCGTTTGGTGTTGCATTTGTCTCTTGGCACGTTCCCATCTCGCCGGGCTCCTGGGAAGCACTGGTGTCCCTCTGGGTCCCCTTTGGGGCTGGAGGAAGGGCGGGAGCTGCCCAGTCCCCTGCCGCCCTGCTGCTGGGTCCTGCAGCTCATCCCAGGAAGCTGCTCGTACGATCCCCAGCTATTTTCAGGTCTTTTGCTCAGAATAAAAACCAAAGAGAAAGTGAGGAAACCTGGCTTCTCAGTGCAACTTAGGGCAAGACTTTAATTAATGAACAGGAAACCTTTGGAATGGAAACCACACACCTTACATCGACCCCGCAATTCGGAAGGCATTTGGTCATGACTCTGGGCAGACTTCCAGCGAGGGAAGGCAGAGGTGTCTAAGCAGGCCCCGTGGAAATTTTAGGACACCCTGAAGAAATGTAGCTGGAATTTTCCTCCTTGCTTTGAGCTATAATGAGATTCAAAGATTACTGGCCTTCTTGTCTGAGATTTCAAAGGGTCTCTCCAGCTGGTACCAGGAGGGGCCGTGGGTCAACATTAGCAACAAAGGAGCAATGGGGAAGTGTCACAGCGTTGAAAACCCATATTTAATTTTTCCATCCTTGTGGAATTTGACAATTCCGTTTCTAGTTTCAGCTTAAAAGGCAGGGGTGGAAGCAAACACAGGTGTGGGGGGAACCCATTGCCCCAACCTGAGCAAAGAAGTGGTGTCAGGCAAGGAGCACAAAGGAATGGACAGGGTTAAAAAATGCGTATTAAAGATTTCTCAGGAATGAGATATTTTACTTTACAGAAAAAAAAAAAAAAAGGTACCTACCACTTTAAACCCCAGGTCATGAATAACCGCTTCTCCTGCGGTTTTAGTAAAACACCGTGTTCTTTGTCTGCAACTCTGTGCACATAGTTTACCCTGTCCTTCCACTTAGAAGAACCCGAGGCCATTTGCAACCATCTTGACACTTTCTTTCCCACTTGGCAAACTTCTGCCCCTGGACAATGAGGAAAATTAAGAGTGAAAACAAGTTAAATTTTTGGAAGCACGAAAAACTAAGACAAGTTTGTTTTTTGAATTAGCTTTTCATCCTTAGTTAAAAAAAAAAACAAAACAAAAACGTACATATTGTTTAAAAAGTAACTGCAAATGGAGCAGGAGCAGGCCACTGGGGATCACGTATAATCCGCCTTTCCGGAGACGAGGTGTTTGACAAGGCGCCGCCCATCCGTGCTCTGTTCTGCACAGGCACACACACCTGCACCGGCTTGTGCGTTCGTGTTTCTGAAAACTGTTGTCTTGTTCATCGTCATGTGAGCAGTTTTAGAGTAAATGTTCATTATTGAGACCGTGTTCTCCTGGCCACAATCAGAAGGCCGTTTCTTAAAA
>PVJL010007518.1:53758-77167 GCA_004026885.1 Lyroderma lyra | reverse complement strand
GTGATTTCCTTTATAGGTTACTGTCTTCCTTTCCCTGGCTATCTTGAAAATTCTTTCTTTGTTGTTAATTTTTGACAGTTTTAATATATGTGCCCTCGAGAAGGCCTTTTTGGATTGATATAATTAGGTGTTCTGTTAGTTTCTTGGATTGGAAGATCCAGTTATTTCCATAGGTTTAGGAAGTTCTTGTCGATTATTTGTTTGAATGGGATCTCTAATGGCTTCTCCCTCTCCTATCTTTCTTTTGGTATGCTCATTATTCTTACATTGGTCTTTCTAATGGAGTTGGGTAGTTCTCATGGACTTCCTTCATTTTTCTTTTTTTTTTTTAATTCATTTTTATTGTTAGACTTATTGGGGTGACATCTGTTAGCAAGGATTACATAGGTTTCAGGCATACAGTTCTACAGTGCATTGTCAACTACATTTTTCTTTTTACTTTTGATTCTCTCTTCTTCCATCTGAGTCATTTCTAGATTTCTATCTTCTGTGTCACTCCATCTGGTCTGCTCTATTTCCTAAGCTCTCTAGTTCATTCATTCTTTTTTTTTTTTTTTTTTACAGATTGAACACATTTATTTCAGAAATGGATAAAAAGAGATAACATTTAATGTGCATTTGGGCATGGTCTTTCATGTGTATCTTCCATATAAGCAGCAAGAGTGGTAAGTTGAGTCTATGTCTTTTTTAGGGGGATCAGCAAGCTGGATTCTTACTCTCACACACCACAAAAGGGGCATTAGGGCTAATGCCCTGCCACTTGAAGTTCATTCATTCTTTATCTCATTTTATTGGGTTCTTCAGCTCCAGAATTTCCGTGTTTGTTTGTTTGTTTTAAGTTCCAATTTCTTTGGTAAAGTAATCCTTTGGTTCACTGATTTTATTTCTTTGTTTGTTGAATTGCTTTTCTACGTTTTCTTGTATCTTATTGAGTTTTTTCAGTACTGCAATCATGAATTCTCTGTTGTTTAAGTTTATTTTCTGAGGATTTTTCATTTTCTTTCTGAATCCCATTGTTACATTGTTTAATCATTGTGCTTGATGGAATTTTCTCTGCCTGAGCATTTGTGGGAATAAAACCTTGCCTTTTTAAAAAAAGTATTTTATACTTTACATTTGGCAAGCTATGTAAAGGTCTTTCTTTTGTCTTCCAGTAGGCGGTGCTGAAGCGCAACTTTTTATTTTCTCCTACCTGCACTACTGGGGCTTCCAGGATGTCTGTGGGGTACTGTTGCCTCACCTGTGGAAAATGCCCCATATTCCCTGAGGAGGTAGGTGTCCCCTCTATGACCCAGTCGCCTAAGTCTCAGGGCACCACTCCCATGAATTGGAAGTGGCAGGCTATGGGTCCTGTGTGCTCCCAGCGTTGCCGTCCTGTGGTCAGAAGCCACTGGTAGAGCTACTCTGAGTAGACCCGCTGCCTCTACCATGCTGTGCAGTGACGAGTGGAGGAGGGGTGGATGGGGGAAAGCAAGTTTGTGAGTCCGGCTCTGTTTTTCCTAGTGGGTTTAGCTCCAATGAGTACACACCACTTAGGGTGCAAAGTGTTTTTCAGCCCTTTCATGATTTGCCAAGCAAAAATTTCACTGCCAGGTGGGCCACAGGGAGATGGGGTGGTGGGTTCCCTTTCTGTGAAATCCTTTGTCCAATGCTGATTCAGTCTTGCTTCTGCTTCTCTTTTGACAGGCACTCTTTTACATGGAACCGGAAAACCAATCAGGGCTTCCAGTATTTCTCCTGGGACTTTCTGAGAAGCCAGAGATTCAGTCTGTTCTTTTTGGGCTTTTCATCTCCACATAGGTGGTCACTGTCTTTGGGAAACTGTTCATCATCCCCGCCATTACCTCAGACTCCCACCTCCACACACCCACGTACTTCTTCCTCTCCAGCCTGTCTTTTTCTGACATCTGTTTCACCTCTACCACCATCCCTAAGATGTTGGTCAACATCCAGACACAGAGCAAAATCATTACCTATGCAGGGTGCATCACACAGAAGTTTTATTTTGTTTTACAGTTTTTGGACTTTCAGACAATTTACTCCTGACCATGAAGGCCAATGACCACTTTGTGGCCATCTGTCACCCCCTTTACTACATAGTCATCATGAACCCCTGAGTCTGTGCCCAGTTACTCCTCCTGACCTAGCTCATCAGTGTGCTGGGGGCTTCCTGAGAGTTTAACAGTGTGGCAGCTTTCTTTCTGAGCAGTCATTGAAATCCCACACTATTTCTGTGAACTTCCTGAGGTCCTCAAGCTTGCCTGCCCTGACACTTTCATCAACAATGTCATATTACACTAGGTAACAGGTATTATGGGCTTTTTCCTCTTATTGGCATCCTTTTCTTTTATTTGCAAGTTGTGTCTTCTGTATTGAGGATCTCAATAGTGGAAGGGAAGTATAAGGCATTTTCCACCTTTAGGTCACACCTCTTGGGAGTCTTCTTGTTCCATGGGGTTCTACCTTAGTTCCACATGGACACACACCTCTGACACAAGGACGTTTGCCTCAGTCCTAGACACAGTGGTCATTCACTCCCATGATGGGTTCCTTCATTTACAGCTTGAGGAACAAAGACATTAAGAGGGCCCTGAGAAAGCTTCTCTGATGTGTGTTGTCCTCCCAGTGATGGCATCAATGACCCTGAACCGGGACAAGTGTGATCAAGGGCAATGGAACAGAGTGCTTAATAGTGTGATTTCTATGACTGGGTTCAAATGCTGATGTCATCTTTAATCGATGGTGATTTTGAGAAAAATGCCCAATCTCCATGTGCCTCAGTTACTCTGTTTGTAAAATGAACTTATAGCAGTACATAATAGACTAATATGGCAAAGCTCCAGCACAGGGAATGAAAGTGATGAGGCCTAAGTAAATGTCACCTATTGTTACATTAAAAGAGGTAATTTTTTATGATGCTTCAGTTTTTTGTTTCCATGTTATTAAATCAGTTTCTCTCCCTGTCTGCTATCCTCCATTAGGGCTAGGTCATAAAGCTCAGTGTCCCCAAGAAGAAAGAAGATGCTTTATGGCAGAATTTCACAACCTTGGCAATGTTGATCATTCTTTGCTGGTTGGGGGGCAGGGTGAAGGGCTGTCCTGTGTATTGTAGGATATTTAGCAGTATTCCTGACCTCTAAACACTGGATGGCAGTATTTAAAGAATTACTGCTGAATTAAAAATGTCTTCCTATGTTCAAATCACCCCCCTCCCTTGAGAACCACAGGAGAGTGTCTTACAAAGGAAGAGAACATATAAAAAATCTCCAGGTGGAAAATCCTCAAGAGAGTGAACTAAAGGCTGGAAAGAAGTACATGGGGGTTTATGTCTCTCATCTCATCTCATCTGGGACTCTTGGGGATTATGTATAAAATGGAGTTGCTATTGCAGAGGTGGAAGTTCTGTATAGTGTAATGAACCTGAGAGGAACACTGGGTTTTAATATCAGCCTCTTTGGCTCATATAGCATTCCATAGGTCACATAGAAGGGTCACTAGGTTCCCAATGACCCAAAGAGGAACACAGAATGCTGAACTGAGCCTACATAATTGGAAACTAGCTTCTGGGATAGAGATCAGTTGGTGCTATCCAGGGTCTGCTGTGAAGAGACAGATAGGGCACTCACTGTGATGAAGGTTCTGAGAGGTTGGAAGGGGCTAAAACAAGGGCTAAATTGGCAGGAGTGAACTACAGAGTTGGTCCAAACCAGAGGTTCATTAGCCCAGACTTTGGCAGAGGTTGCTATAAGAAGTCCCATGAGTGCTACCACTACCAATAGTGATCAGTTCAGTTGGCAGTTCATGACTCACTTTCTAGTTGTTATTATCATTATTATTATTGTGTGGGAGTGAGTTGACATCCAGAGGGACCAGACATTTTTTATGATGGTAAAAAACACATAATATAAAATTTACTATTTTAATCAATGGCAGTAAATACACTCACAATGTTGTGTAACGATCACCACTATAATTCCAAGACATGTTCATCATCCCAAAGAAGACCCCATGACCATTAGCAGTCACCCCTGATTTCCTTTTCTCCCCAGTCACTGGAACCACCAATCTGCTTTCTATCTCTATGATTTTCCTGTTCTGGATACTTCATATAAATGGAATCATACAATATATGACGTTTTGTGTCTGGCTTTTCACTCAGTATAATGTTGTCACTTCATGAACTGATGAGGAGCACTGCAAATGTATGACCACAAACTCTCAATACGGTAGTTTCCCATTATCTGCAGTTTCATTTTCAACAGTTGCAGCTACCCACAGTCAACTGTGGTCTGAAAATATTAAATAGAAACTTTCTCTAGATAACACATTCAATAGTAAGAAAATAAGTTGTGGCAAAGTCATTAGAATGGTTTTATTGGAAGTTGGGCATAGTTCAGAACCAAAGGTGCTTGGGACTCACATGATCTTGAAAAATGTGCCTGCTCATGCCTTTGAAAGACAAAGAAATTCCACCTCAGATCTTGGGGAAATTCTCATGAAGAGGACAGTGGAGATCAGATTCATGGAGAAAAGAACACCACCATGACTAAGTGGCCCAAGGGAGGGTATACACATACCTGGCATCCAAAATGCTCCCAAGGGTTCAAAACTAGCAAGAAAGGAGTTTTGTTCTATTTTGGTTCCTTCACACATGGGAACCAAATTGCTCAGAGAATAGAGTAACCATGGAACAATTAATTTAATGAGAATTTGTGAGAATTCAATCTGTGACGACCCAGAAATGACAAATATACCCCTTACTCCTGTTACCTACATCTCAACTGTTCCAAGAAGGATGGAGTTCTTCTGTGCCTTTTCAGAGCATGGATGCCTGATACCACCATCCTGCTTTTCCTTGCAGCTGAGTTGAATACAGTCACTCCTGACTTAACGACCTACTTGTTTAATGATTGTTCGAATTTACAACCACTTCTCCAGTGCAGAGAATCCTCTATCTCAGTCTGTATGAATCTCTGGAATCCTATTTCTCAGTCTTTGTCTCATTCCCACAATCAGTTAGTATTCACTACATGAAGCATTCACAATCATGCAAGACTACATATTTTGTTTATAAGCATGGTGTTACGTGATATCTATTGAAAAATACATACCCTATGGTACCACAGCACAACACAAGCCATCCGCCTTTAAGCTTCTTGCTTATTGACCAATTTGCTTACTAACCTAGCAGCAAGAACAGAACTTGGCCATTAAGTGAGAAGTGCCTTTATCTATCAACCAGGGAAGAAATGACCCAGGGAACTAGAGGTTCAGTGATGCCATCAGAGTACCTGCAGTGGGAAACAGGTATTGAGGCAGACAGAATTCTCAAAGGATGAACTGTGGTGGTACAGATGGAGATAACATAACGGTGAGAGTCTTTTTACTTAAAACATTCTACATAATTTAATTCCTGTGCCTCTCTCAACTTCTCTTCCTCTCAGCTTCCTTCCTCTCTCTTCTGAAACCTGATTCTGAGGCTCCCTCACTTTCTTAATTGAAACTGACCTCTCAGCCCCCAACACCTCTCAAGAGTTTCATACCCATCCATCTTAGCCATTCTGGGGGGGAGCCACTACCGTACCTCTATTCTCTATCAAAGATGCTCCTGTATCCTTTTATTTATAAAATCTTATTCATTCATTCATACATTTATTCCTTCAAACAAACAAGAAACATTCCCTGGGATTCCACATAGCTAGCACTCACAAGTTTATTTATGCCTCCTGTGATTTTAAGTTACTTAATGTTTCTGTGTTTCAGTTTCCACATTCCTCTATAAAATGATTATAATGATAGCATCCATTTCATAAGGTTAATATGAGGATTAAATTAAAGGTGATAAAGCATGGAAAGTTTTATCATTGTCTCTATCACATAGTGAGTACCTGTGCAGGTTAATTATCATCATTGCATTATTGTAAATACATATTCATTGTTAAGTAAAAAAATAGAAATGATGGGGAGAGACAATAAAATGGCAGCATGAGAGGGATCCCTGAAAAACTCCCCTGGAGATTACAATGAATAAATTCTGTAATTCAACTAAGGACTCCCTACACAAACACAGCTAAGAGACCCCCCTGTTCACATTAAAGCACCTACAGGTAGGCAAAGGGCAAGAAGGAGAAAAAAAGCTGAGCACAGGTGCCCTCTTAGAACTCTACTGCTAGGGGAGGGAGGGGGAAAGGCAGTGGGTGAGCATTCTGGACCTAATTCAGTCCTCAGGATAGAGAAAAGGAGGCCCAGAAGCCAGGGTATGAAATATCACAACCAGACCTCACTTTGGCCCCCAGGAGGTACAGAGCAGGTACAAGAGACACAGCAGCCCAACTTCATTCCAATTTCAAAGGGAAGGGAAGCAATGGGGGTGGTGAGGAACCACAGGGTGACCTTGCTCCCGCTGAAAAGGAGAAAGAAAGAGTGAGCTGCACGCACATTTCTTGGTTTACAACCAGTATGGTCTGAGAGACCAGCATACAAGACTGACCCCCAAGACTCAGGGCAGAGTCCTCAGGGCAAGCTGAGAACAGAAAGGCGTAAGCTCATACTACCTGTGCAGCCCTGCAGTCCCAGAAAGAAAACAAAGGCATGGACCCTGGCCATCTCTCTCCACCAGACCTCTGCCCACCCAGTATCAACAGCAAACACCAAAGAAACTACAACAGTGAGTGTTGGGTTAAGAAGCAGCATATCTACAAACAGAGGGGCTGCCAGAATGAGAAACCAGAGAAAGGGAGCTCAAAATAAATTCAAACTATAGAAAATCACAGTAAAAGAGATGGGGACAAAACCCATCAGAGACAGAGCTCAAAACAGCGATTATAAAAAGGTTCAGGGAACTTAATGATAATTTCAACAGAGAGATAGCAAGCATAAAGGAAGACATAAAACAATAAAGGACTAGGCTGAGATGAAGATTACAATAACTGAAATGAAGAATGTAATAAAAGGGGTACCAGATTAGATGAAGCAGAAGTGCAAAGCAGTGATTTTCAAGAAAAGCCAGCAGAAAACACCCAATCAGAACAAATAGAAATAAGAATCCAAAAACTTAGAATGGTTTGAGATTCCTCTGGGACAACATTAAGTGTAACAACATTTGCATCATAGATCTGCCAGAAGTTGCAGAGGAAAACCAAGGGATTGAGAACTTTTTTGAAGAAATAATGACTGAAAAATTTTTTAAGCTGGTGAAGTAAATAGACATACAAGCCCAGGAAACACAGATAGTCCCAAACAAGATGAACCCAAACAGAAACACACTGAGACACATCATCATTAAAATGGCAAAAGTTAAAGAAAAAGAGAAAATTCTAAAAGCAACAAGAGAAATGCAAGTAGTAACTTATAACAGGACACCATTCAACTCTCAGCTGATTTCTCATCAGAAATTTTGCACTACAGAAGGGATTGGCAGAAAATATTCAATATGATGAAAACCAAAGATCTACAATCGA
Organism: Lyroderma lyra; assembly: GCA_004026885.1. Classification (NCBI taxonomy): domain Eukaryota; kingdom Metazoa; phylum Chordata; class Mammalia; order Chiroptera; family Megadermatidae; genus Lyroderma; species Lyroderma lyra. Next base: position 69,707 of record PVJL010007518.1, on the reverse strand, counting down.
GATTAATTATCCAGTAAGGCTACCATTCAAAATTGAAGGACAGATAAAGAGCTTCTCAGACAAGAAAAAGCTAAAGGAGTTTATCATCACCAAACCAGTACTACAAAGAATGTTACAGGGACTTCTTTAAGATGAGAGGAAAGATGGGAGAGATGGTAAAATAAAGGAAAGGGATTGAGAAGTTTAGTTTGGTTGTTATAAGGCAGTAATCATGGGGATATAGAGTACAACATGAGAATATAGTCAATAAGGTTACAGTAACTTTGCATAGTGTCAGATGGGTACTAGATTTGTTGGGGTAATGGGAGGAGAGAGCTGGAGGGGTGAATAAAAAAGGGGAAGAAATCAAGAAGTAGAAATTATAGTCACAGAATAGCCACAGAAATGTAAAATGCAGCACAGAGTATACAATCAATAACACTGTAATAATTATGTATGGTATCTGAGGGAACCAGATGCATTGGAATGAGGATTTAGTAAATTATCTAAATGACTCATCTCTGTGCTTACACCTGAAACCAATATAATATTGTATGTCAAAGGTAATTGAAAAATAAAAAATCTCAAATAAAAAGAATAAACAGATCCTGCATGACTTCACAAAAAAATTGGAAAAAATGATGATGATAAAATGAGCCAAGACATATAAAACATAGTACAAGTACTCAATGTATGGAGTTCCTCAAGAAATTTTAGCTAATTTAGTAAATTTATCACTCTATTTTTGTGATTTGCAAGTTTCCAATCCCTGTTACAGGGTATTTATATTTTTGTTACTATGTGAAATGATTGTGATCTACTTTCTAAGAGATTTAACTAGACATATGAACACTGCCTTTTTTTTCTCACTTGCACCCACTTTTTGGTTAATTTTTATTTTTGAATAATTTTAGATTTAAAGAACAGTTACAAAGATAGAACAGTACAGAGAGTTCCCACAGTGATGAAAATGTTTTGGGACCAGATGGAAGCAATGGTTGCAAAACATTCTGAAAATATTATATGTCACTTAAAAATAACTACTGGTTTTACATATTTGTTTGTATTAACTGCCTTGCTAAAATCATACACAGTTAAAAGATGTTCTCAGTTGCTAATTCATTACCTACAGTCAATTTTCAAATCTACATCATCTTCAAACAATGAAGAGTTGATTTTTCAATACTTGGGCTTCTTATATCTTTTTTTCCTTGCATTGCATTGGTTGGAACTTCCCAAGAGTTGATAAATAACATCAATGATCGTAGACTTTTTTTTCTTCTTTAATTCCTGCAGGGGAATTCTATCATTCCTGCCAGAAGATCCTACCAGGGCATTTTGAGTAGAAAGTTTTGATGTTTATTTAATTTATTCCTTAATTATTGATCTGTTATCTTCCATCCTGAATCAACTTTGGACACTCATATTTTCTTAGAAATAAATTCATTTTTTAGACTGTCAAATTTTTAACATGGAGTTACAAGTAATATTATCCAACAAATTTAAACATTTTCTTATCTCTGTGTTCACTTTTCTCATTCCTAATGTTAGGCATTTCTGTTCTTTCTCTGTTTTTATCTTTCTCATTAGATATCTGTCTAATTTTGTCTCTTCATTTGCTTTTGCCAAAAAATTATTTGTGAAATTTATTTTCCAGTTCTAATTTTTTTCTTTTTAATACATTAACTCTGCTTTTATCTTAATTTTCCACTTTACCAGGTTTGTTTTATGAGCATTTTATTAATTACATATTCACATTTTAAAATGTTTGTTTCTTGAGCATAGACTCTATGTGTGTTCATTTGTACTTTATAAGTAAATGAATCTAAAAATCAAGATTCTACCACCCTGTTCACATGTTGATGTATCTTGTAGATAGTTTTTCCTTGGGGTTGTAAAAATATATATTTATACTTGATCTTAGCCAAAAGGCCAAGAAGCGATAATAAAAATATGTATTTAAATTTAAAAATATGTAAGCTGATTTAATTTTTTCATATAAGACATATACACTAAATAGATTCAAATTTTTATAAATCTATTATACCTCAATAAAGCTAAAAAAAAGATAAATTCATGTAAAAGGACAAACTCAATATTTAGAAACACTAAGACATTATATTGAGAAATTAAATTTTTAAAGTTTTATTTGGGAACATTGGCAATACAAATGAAATGTAAACAATGATTAATAATAACATTGGTTATATTATTGGTTAGCAGAAAGAACACACAAGGTCCAGAGAATCTAGCATATAGAAACTACAGCACAATAAAGGAACATTTCAATGACTGGAAGGTTTGCCTAGAGCAGCGGTTCTCAATCTGTGGGCCACGACCCCTTTGGGGGTCGAATGACCCTTTCACAGGGGTCGCCTAAGACCATCGGAATACACATATCAGATGTTTACATTACAATTCATACAGTAGCAAAATTACAGTTATGAAGTAACAATGAAAATAATTTTATGGGGGTCACCACAACATGAGGAACTGGATTAAAGGGTCGGTGCATTAGGAAGGTTGAGAACCACTGGCCTAAAGTTAGGGAATTCTACTTTCCCACAGTACAGAGCAACCATCAGGGATGCTGGGAAAGGGAGACTGCTTAGGGATGCAGAAAACCAGTACTCAAGTAGTAGTCCTCAACTTTGTGTGCATCAGAGTTCCTGGCAGGATATGCTAAAGCATGGAGCACTGGCTCCATGTGTAGAGCATCTGATTCAGTAAGCCATGTGGACCCAAAAATGTGCATTGCTAACAGATTCCCAAGTGATGCTGGTCAAGGACCACAATTTAAGAAACACTATAGACACACCATTTTCCCAGGTAGCAACAGTAACCACAATTTGTCAGCAAAGACAACAAACCATTACCTGAAATAAACGACTTTATTATTTCCCTAGGTTTGGATTAAGGATTTTTCTGTCATTCTAATGATTGTTTATTTGGAGTGAATTTTGTGTTTCTTTGATTTTTGTTTGTTTGTTTGTTTTTGTTTTTTCTCCTTTTGGGCAAACCCAGAAACCCCATGGAAAGAGGAAGCCAAACAAAAGTTGGAAACTTTCTTCAGGGATTTGCAGAAGAGCCAGACCTGCAACCTCTCCTCTTTGGGCTGTTCCTTTCCACGTACATGATCACATTCACTGGGAACCTGCTGATCATCATGGCCATCAGCTCAGACTCCCACCTCCACACGCCCATGTACTTCTTCCTCTCCAACCTGTCCTTTGTGGACATCTGTTTCACCTCCACCACCGTTCCTAAGATGCTGTGGAACATCTAGACACAGAGCAAAATCATAACCTAGGCAGGATGCCTCAGCCAGATATATACTTTTTATTGTGTTCAGATACCTGGACAACTTACTCGACTGTGATGGCCTATGACCAGTTTGTGGCCATCTGTCACCTCTTGCACTACACAGTCATCATGAACCTCCAGTTCTATGGGCTGCTGGTTCTGGGATCCTGGTGCATCATTGTCATGTGGGCTCCCTGCTCGAGACACTGACCATCTTGAGGCTGAACTGCACAATCATGAAAATCCCAGTTTTTTGATGATCTTCCCGAAGTCTTAAAACTTGACTGTTCTGACACCCTTGTCAATAACATAGTGGTGTTTTTTGTGACTATTGTCCTAGATGTTTTCTCTCTCTCTCTCTCTGGGATCCTCTTCTTATGCTCAGATTTTCTCCTCCATCCTGAGGATTTCCTCAGCTGAGGCAAGTACAGAGCCTTCTCCACCTGTGGGTTTCACCTGTCGGTAGTGTTCTTGTTCTATGGCACAGGCCTGGGCATCTACCTCAGTTCTGCAGCCACTTCAACCTCTGGGACAAGTCTGGTGACCTTGATGATATGCACTATGGTCACTCCCATGCTGAATCCCTTCATCTACAGTCTGAAGAATAGGGACATGAAGAGGGCTCTGGCAGCACTCTTCATCAGGGTGGTGACTATCAGTGATGAAACAATTACAAGACTCTCGTGAGTAACTGGGTACACAATTCTGAGAACCAGAAATCCTGGCTTCCTTTGTTCAATATTTTTCACTTTTCAAATTTTATGTTTTAAAGAAAAACTTTTTGGGAGTCTTTCCTGTTATGTTCCTGTTTTTCTTAAGGTTATATCTTGGGATCCCTTTTTTACTTTATAACTAGTCATTTTAACTTTGTTTGTATGAATAGAATCTGGCATTTTCTCAGTTATCTTCAGTAATGGATTTTTTTTTTTAATGAGTCTCTTGCTTTTAAAATATATCCTCAGAAGTGATGGGATGTGTACTATTTTGGAAGTGTTGCCCTGCAAACTAATCTTCACAGATGATTTCTGAAGTTATGTGAAGTTTACCAAAGTTGGAGAATACAAAATAAATATACAAAAATCAATTGACCGTGTGGAAAAGACAGCCATCTACTAGCTAAGGAGAGAGGCCTCAGAAGAAACCAGCCCCCCCTGACACCTTGATATCAGACTTCTAACCTCCAAAACTATGAGAAAATTAATTTCTGTTGTTTAAGCCACCCTGTCAGTGGTATCTTGTCATGCCAGCCCTAGCAAAATAATATACCTGCTCCCACAAGTAGCCCACTGGGTACACAGACCAGTGACCATGGGGTGGGGTGAGGCCAGGGGCTGAAATTCCTCATGGTTAAATGTGGAGTAGGATAATTTATAATGTGAACCTCAATAAGGAATATATCTGCTAAGAAGGACTCATAGTGGTTAACTGGGCACAAATTCATAAGCAGAGTCTAGCCCCCATTGCTGACAGAGACCTCTCACACACTCTGCATTTCAGGAAAAAGCTCCAGACTAAGCTTCCAGCCTCTTGCCATAGGGAGTTCCTGGTATCATCTTTCAACCAATGGGCTGAGACCTGCCCCATCTTGAAACTGTGCAGCTACATCCTCATTTTCATTTATACTAACCAATCAGAGCAGTTCCACAATGATAAATCAGAATGCACAAAGCCAACAAATTAGGATTGTGCTATTTGAACCAATCAGACTGTGCAAATTTGGATTCCTAATTTGCATAAAAATAGACCAATCAGGACCTAGGGCAGGACCTCTCTCTATAAAAGGCAGCCTCTCTTCTTTCTCAACAGAGCATTCTTTTGGTTTCCACCAGAGGCTGCATTTCTTCAGTTTGCAAACTGTTCACCTGCATAGTCTCTCCTTTTTCTACACCTCAGATTGAGGAATTTTATTGATGGTAAACAGAGGAGGCTCTTGCCTTTGCATGAAGTGTTTTTAGTCTCTGACTGTAAATGTCTTCGTGGTAACCACTAATAGAATAAAGAATGCTAGAGTTCTTCTTCCAAGTTCTTGCAATTACTTATGCCCAATGGTTCTCCTAGGATTCTAAAGAATGCAGGGAGGAGGGAAGGCATTCTGAAACACATCCATGCTTAAATTTCCCTTTCTTTTTTGGGGAGTGCTAGATGTTAAGTGAAGCTTAATTTGATTTAGAAAAAAAATGTTGTTTCCTAGACAAAAGGGTCATGGAGTTGAGTTTTACTCATGACAACTGGAATTATGTTACTCTCTGTTTACTTAACTTGTGTTTTCCCCAAGCCTGTATTAAGGTCTAATTTAATGTCCCATCTGGTTCATTAGACTGCAGGAAACTAATGCTAAGAGGCCAACGTCCACTCTTGTGTAGTAAGGAGACACAGAACCCTCTGGAGCTAGCATGCTGGTATCTGGGCCAATTGGTCTCAGCAGTTAAGAACTGGAGCTATAAGTTCTACCTACTTATCCCCTTTAGACACTGCTTTCTCTATTTCCAACCATGGGCTTATGAAGTAAAAGGTTAATTCAGAGGGCTAGGGGTGCTCAAAGCCTGCATATCCCAAATAAAGAACTAGAACTTGATTGGCTCCTGGAAGATATGATCTTTGAGCCTTGGAATATCTTGCCTGATGAGAAAGAAGTGTCTTAGTATACTTGGGGTCTTGAATTAGTCTATACTGATAGCGTAACTTATAGTGAATACCTATTTTTGTTCACCCAGGGCCCCAAGCAATGCTGTATTAATTTGACCTCTGGGGTTACTGAATAATGAGTAATTAAGGTCAACAGGAACTCCATGCCTATACCAGAGACCCCCACTAAAAACCCTGGACACCAAGGCTCAGGTGAGCTTCCCTAGCTGGTAATAGTTCATAGGTGTTGTCATGCATAGTTGCCGTGAGAATTAAGTGCTATCCATGCCATTCCACTAAAAAAGGACAATTAGAAACTCACATCTGGTGTCTCCTGGACCATGTGTCTCTTGAGTTTGCTGATTTTAATCTGTGCCCTTTTGCGGCAATACAACATGAGTGTGAGCATTATAGCTTCTCTGAGTTCTGTGAGTCCTTCTAGCCAATTATCAAATTGAAGCTGGTGTTGGAGACCCCTCAACACAGAGACTATGAATATTTTTTTATTATGAGAAATAATGGTTTTCCTTTACCTCTTTCAGTTATGCTGCTCCTTGAGAAAATAAGGAACATGAGATGACCCCTCACCTTGTTGAACTTGAAGCCTCCCATACCCCCAACTCCAGGGAAAACATTTCCACCCTGCCTTTCTTACCACCCTCCCTCAAGTTTTTCATCATAGGCTCAGAGAGAAACAAAGACTGTGTACATCCTTTCATTCCTGCTCCTTTATCTCAATTTCCCCCAAACATGCTGGACAGAACATGTGTGTTCAGTGCACGGTCATTTGGGCAGTGGTCTTTCCCAGGACTGCCCTTACATGGCACTCTCATTGCCTCCCCTTCCCCTGGATGCTCCCTTCTCTTGTGCCATGAGTGACTTGTAGGGCTTCCCCAGGCTGGGGAGGGTGAGCTCAGCTTCCTGCAGTTCCAGCTCCCGCTGAGACAAATGCTCAATGACGGCTGCTCCAATGGAGTCCCCCAGCACATTGGTCATCGTGCGAAGTCGGTCACTGGTGAAGGGAGAGAGAATTAACCATTGACATCCATTAACCAAGGCTTGAAGAGCATCACAGGGCAGAGGATGCAACAGAAGGGGTTCCCTGTGTCTGAGAATTTACATTCCAGTCCAATCCCCAATCAAGCAGGTCCCTCCCTTTCTCTGTCCTCAGTCTCCCCTCCTAACAGATGCAGAATGAACCAGCTCTGATATGCTCACATTGATCTCAACTATTAAATTTTTAAGGATGCAAACATCCAATATAGAAAACTAGGGGTTGTGAGCTGAACAGCATAGAGAATGGAGAAGTCCATATTTAATTAAGTTTATTGGGGTCACATTGCTTAGTAAAATTACCTAAGTTCCAGGTGTAGTTCTACAATACATTGTCTATGTGTTGTATTGTGTGCTCACTACCCAGAGTTAGTTCTCCTTCCAACACTACATATTTGAATCCCCTCTCCTCCTTCCCCCAACTCTCCCCTTGCCCTCTGATAACCACTAAACTATATTTGCAAGCCAGCTCTGTCCCATGGATCACCTTTTGTGACCTTTACATAAACAGAAAGGGGGCCTTTCTGGCTGATGGATAAAGCCCCTAAAACTCATCTCCTCTCCACCCTACTTTCCAAAGTTAATTCTATGGAATTTGTGTTCCACAGCCCATGGTTTGGAGTATTCTCCAAGGCCATCCTTTCACTCTAAAATCCTAGAACTCTGTGTCTTTGCTAAAATGACAGTCCATAGGTTGGGGTGGGGGTGGGGGGGTCCTGCAGGGAAAGCAGGGGGTCAATGAGAGATAAAAGCAGGGTCTGAAGGACACTCACAGGAACCAGTCCACAGCTATGATCAGTGTGATGTCTTCAGTGGGCAGACCGACTGATGTGAGCACAATGACCATCGTGACTAGGCCCGCCTGGGGGATGCCAGCAGCTCCAACGCTGGCTGCTGTTGCTGTGATACTGCAAATGGAGAGAGAAAGGGCATAGTGGGACAGAAGGAGGGACACAAGAAATGAGGAAAAGAGTCAGAAAGAGCACAACAGAAGAGAAGAGGTCAGTTCCCCAGGGCATCTTAAACTAAAATCCCCCAGATAAAAAGCAAATCTAAAGTGATATTCACTGAATGCCAATGCAGATAGGGCCTCTCATCCTTTGCTGAGACCTGGTTGGTAATCCACCTAATGAAGGACTTTGGGACATGTGGACAACTCATATTGAATATGTAAGAGCAGGTATTTAACTAAGCTGCTTCACAGGCTGGAAGAGGGCAGAAGAATCAACCTGGGCAGCAGCTGTGAACAGGAGATTGAATTCCCTGTATGCACATATACTAGAAGTAGATAGGTTGGTACAGCCAGGTCCAGGACTCTGAAACACAAGCCAAGCTTAAAGCCAAAAGAATAAATTGTCCATGCTGCTGAGTAAATTAAAAAAAAAATTATATATGGTTTTGGAAAACTAAAAGGTAGAACCCATGGAAAATGAGAGAGATGGCAGTTCAATTTATCAAGAGTAAGTGAGGTTTTAGGTCCTGCATCAACTCTGATTGTTGGGCATGGTGTGCTAAGAATTCTAAAGCCACTGAGCTTACCTGGAAAGGTGTGAGTGCCCTGAAGTTGGCACCCCTCTTCCTAGTGACCTCTGATACCTCAACCCAAATTTTATAATTATGAACATGGGACCACTGGGGATGGTTACCCAAACAATGTCTCTATAAGTGACTGAGCAAAGCTTGGGTTGATGGACAGAGAATGGACTTTGTGGTCTAGCAGACTCCAAGCACTAACCATACAAGCTTGGACATAAACTCAGAGCCTCTACTTCCTCATTTGTAGAATGAGAGACATATACCTACCTTGTAGGGTTACTGAAAGCAGTAAAAGAGCATAGTGCTTCATGAATGGGGCTTCAAGAAGGGTCATTATTACCATTACTCTAAGAGAGACTATTTCCCCTAAACACCAGCCCCGGCATAAACAGTGATTTGTGGGTGCCCTTGGGAGACATAGAGCATGCTCTCAATGGGATAAGCTATTCCAGCTATATCCAAGAAGCCAAAGTGAACTTCTTTGGGTTAAGTTCAGGTAAGTCCAAAGTAGGAATTCCCAACCAGCCAAGAAACTGGCTCTTGGGCCTCTATGAGCACAGGAGTCAAACTAAGTCTTTCTTCTTCCTTAAAAACAAAAACAAACAAACCCCTGCATAACAGCAGAGCCTTGGAGAGTTGTATCCAGCATATCCCAGCCAGCCTTATGGGAGTCCATGCAGAGTCCTTACTACTAGGAGCCTAAGCCATGAGGAAAGTCCTCAGTGGCATGTTCCCTGGGCACAGAGTCTGCTGAATCATCTGACTTACAAAGGGACACAGTGCAGAACCATGCATGTGTTGCTCACAGCCATATTCCCAGCTCCTGGGACTGAGTCAGTACTACTATAATAAATATTTGCTGACTGATGGAACAAGAAGCTATTCCCTAATAATATTTATGAGACCTGTTTGAGGGGAAACATGGACTAGGAACCCCAGCTCACGTGGTGGCAGCATGCTGAATGTGGGACAGAGGAAGGTAGGGTCTGTTAACTCAGACCTTTCACTTGAGCAAGAATCTCAAACCATTGCCCACATATACCTTTGCTACCTAGACCAGTTGCCTTGAATGCATGGTCCTTCCTCCCACCCATCCATCCCTCTTCCCACCCTGTGCTCTGAGATAACCAGACTCCTGGCTCTACCTCTTCCCACTAGGTGGCCTTGGGAAAGTGACTTAACCTGCCTCAATTTCCATTTTTTCCTCTCTATAACAATAATGATAATTTTACCTACCTCAGGGTGTGTTGTGAGGCCAAAGGTACTTTGCACAAGATTATTTACAGAACCTTCAATAAAATACCCTTTCAACTCATATTTATTAAGCATCTACCATGTGCTGGACATCTAGCATACATTTCCATAGAATAAAATCCCTACCCAAATGGAGCTTACAATCTAGTGGGGAAGGCAAGCAACAAGCAAGATGAATAAGTGACATATATACTAAGGCAGAAAGTGCTATGGGGAGATAGTCCAGACATGCAATTTCAACTAGGGTTTTCAGGGATTGCTTCCCTGAAACTGTGACATTGGAGCAAATACTTGAAGGAAATGATAATGTTTGCTATTATTTTTATGACTAAGTTGGAATCTTTGGGTGATGGGGCCCAGGAAGCCATATTTATAACAAGAACCTCAGGTTATTAGGATGTACCAGCCATACTTTAGAAAATACTGGATGGAGGGATCTCTCACAATAACATGTGAGAGCAGATCTGGCTGGAACACTTTGACAGCTCCTGATAGCCTTGGGTTGCAGTCCCACCTTGAGCCTTATCCAGCCTGGGTGACTGGGCTGTGCACACATCCCCCATCTAACATCTAAGCCCCCTCTTGACCTTGAGCTGGGGATCCCTCCTCCCGTAGCCAACCCAATGACTTCTTAGGTTTCACCTGCTGGCAGGCCCCACCAAGACCGTCTCACCTGATAGTTGTGATCTGGCCCAGATTGAGCTCATAGTTGTTGACTTGAGCAATGAATATGGCAGCCAGAGCCTCATAGAGTGCAGTGCCATCCATGTTGACAGTGGCCCCCACGGGCAGCACAAATCTGGTGATGCGGCGGTCTACACCCAGGCCCTCCTCCAGGCAGCGGAAGGTAATGGGCAGTGTCGCAGAGCTAGGGGAGAGAACCCAGGGGCTGAGAGCTGGGGATGGAGGGAAGGGGCTGGAGCAACGATGGGACAAAGAAGGGCTGCCCTCGAGAACATTGGGAGGCCATATGGGAGCTATAGCAAGGAGTGGATGGCAGGGGTCTAACATTTCAAAGGCTGATAACTGCACGGGGAATCAGGAACACACAGCAATGTGGTCCTCCTGATCTCTTGACCCACTTAAAACCAATAGTTTAAGGCTAATTACTAAACTAGTTCATGCCATTAGTTCACTCTGCCTATTCGATCCCAGAAAGGAGAGGACTAAGGGTTTTTTGACTTGTCACTCCTCAGGGAGAGTATTACAGAGGACCCCTATTCCTCACTCCCCATGTTTGGCCAGGGACTTACCTCAGCTACACTAACCCTCTAGGTCTCTCTCCCCACCACTCCCCAGAGGAGGAAGAGTGACTTAGTTGACTGGTGAGGTTAGTCAAAGGGATGGGCATTCGTTTGGGGTCAGCCAATCCACAAAACATGTGCTCTGTCTGGTCAGCTTTATGTCATGCAGTGAGATGACTGAACCCACAGAAAGGGCCTTTGGGTGTCCAGTCCTGGGGTGACTGGGTGAGTTTAATTCTGAGGTACAATGGCACCAGTCCTACTTGTCCACAGATCAAAAGGCACATTCTCCAAACAGCCAAATGGGCAATAAAAAAATAATTATTTTTCTTTCATCTGGTTGTTTGTGATACTTCTTAAATTGTTTTGAATTTGGGTGATGGGGTAAAGGTGAGCTCTTTATTAACCACCTAAACTACCCCCCAAAAAGGAGAAGGAAGTCAAGAGAGCTTTCAGACACTATCTCAAAAGATGTAATATCTGAACTAGAAAATGACTGAGAATGTGGGGCATGTTGGAACCTTTATCCAAACCTCAAAATTGGCAGCTGGTTCTCCTCCATATAAAATGGAGACACAGGAGAGGAGCAAAGGGGGTCAGGAGAGCCAGCCCAGGACAAAGATCGGTGCCCAGGTGAATCACCTGGAGAACTCCAGGAGCCTGACATTCCTGAGCAACTCAGAAGAGGTTCTTCAGTGATGGGAGGGTGGGTAAGAGTGGTGGGGGACAAGGACATACCTGGAAGATGTGCCCATGGCAGTGATGAGGGCCTGCAGCATGCCCCCGATGAAGGGGAAGGGGTTCCGGTGGGTAATGAGGAAGTAGATAAGAGGCAGAACACCACCAGCATGAAGAAACAAGCCCACGATAACAGTCAGGGTGTACATGCCCAGTTGACCCCCCAGGACGGCCATGTCTTCCATCTCTAGGATCTTCCCAGCAATCAGGAACAGGATGCCCACAGGTGCGTACCTGGACCAAGCCAGATACCTGTCAGAGCCTCCTCATGACTTCTCCTGTGAGCCTGGATTTGGTGTCCCCAAAAGCTTTGCCCATAGAAGACTCTAGAGGCAGGCAGTACCCACCATACAGCACCCTACTGTACCCCAACATTCCCTATACATTAACAAATGGGGCTGGGCCCCACAAATATGTCCCACCTCCTCTTCCTGCTCACTCACACAGTTCAACCCCAGATAGCAGAAAAATTCTCACACCTCCAGGGCATGCAAACTTACAGGGACTCTCCTTCATCCACCTCTCCATTCAAGTTCCCCCCTCCCCCAAATAATCACTGTCTTTTTCTCTAGACACTGCCCAGAAATCACTACCTCTGGCCCTCTCACTTCCCTTATTTGCTGCCCCCAACTCTTCGTTCGACATTTGTCACTTTTATACCCCTATTCTCTTTCCTATAAGTTCATATTCTCACTCATTCACCAGCCCTGAGCTATTTCACCTGGATTTCCCATGGACATCTCAAACAACCTGCCTTATCAAATCACCTGCTTATTTATTCACTCAACAAATATTGATTGAGCACCTGCAATGTTCCAGTCACATGGTCCCCACCCTCATGGTGTTTACATTCTAGGGGAGGAAATAGACAGTATACATGGAAATGTGTAATTAAGAGCTTCAGGTGGTGACAACTGCAAAACAAAGTCATTGAGTGGGGCTGCTGAAGCATGAGTGATCAGGGAGGGCTTCTCTGAAGAGGTGACATTTAAGGTGAAGATTGAATGATGAGAAGGCACCATGTATATGTAAGGGGGAAGCATTGCAGGCATAGTGCAAAGACCCTGAGATGAGCATGAGTTGGGAGTACTGCAGGAACATGGAGTGAAAAGGAGAGCAGAGGAGAGAAGAAGCAGATTGGAGGCTCACCTGTTTTTCCCACAAACTAGCCCATTGCTTAGTCTTGTGATTATCAGCCAGCTGTGCCATCATTCACTCACCACCAGGCTTCAATTGTTAGTCCTCCCTCTTTAGAAATTGAAGTCTATACTTGGTCCTTGTTATGTGAGTGTTTTGAAGGAAGTGAGGACCTCTTGGGAAGTTGGTGCTATAGCTTGGGTCAGAAATGATGAGACTCAAGCTAAGGCTGTGGGAATGAGGGTGTGGGGGACTTCTCCAGTCACATATGTGTTCCCCAAGCTGGGTTCAGGATTAGCCTTTGTCAGCAGTTGTTGATTTATCTCCAAGTGTAGACCTACATCTATGATTACTCTATAAACCCTTTTCCCAACTCCCTCACCTCCATCCTTCCACCTCTTCATCTGGAAAATTCCTTGAGCCTGAATCAATTGCACATGACTTCTTTCCTCTTATACTCAGCCACCTGGCACATACAGATATTTTCCCCAATCTTGCCAATGATACCACTAGAAATTCGTGCTTCTCAATTCAGCTGAGCCTTCATACGTCTTGTCGATCTTCTTGCTTATCCTTAATAAGCTCCTCCTCCTTTTCCTGTCAGCTGCTTTTCCAAGCTCTTAACTTGGTCTCTAGCCCCCAGACACAACTTTCCCAATTATTTGGGATGATGTGCAAAGTCTTCCCCAATTTGGAACCAGACAGTCTTGTTAACATCTCCCACCACCACTCCCAAGTTAACATATGCTCCCGCCTTCCTGAACTCCTCACATTCTCCAAATAGCTTAGGTTATTTCAAGCTTTGCATATTCTCTTCCCTCTCCCTGTCCTGTTGGATTCCTACTCACCTCTCAAGGCCCAGCTAACAGGTGACCTCCAAGACTCCCTTCTCATATTCCCAGATAGAATTCACTGCAGATTCCTTCATTAGCTCACTTCTCCATGTTCCCAATACTTTTTTATGTCCCTTTACTATACTACCTTCCACTTTGTATTATTGATCTAGTATGTGTCTGTCTCACCAAGACTTTGTGAGCTCCTTAAGGACAAGGACTAAATTTAATGTATCTCTGTATTCCAGAGTTCAAGACAAAGGTCAGCCTGGGAAAATGTCTGCTGAATGAGCGAAGAAATTGGTGAAGATATGAAGGAATTTAAAGAATGAATGAATGAATGAATGTATCAATTAAGAGATAATTAGTGACTAGAGAAACGAGTAAGAAAATGAGCAAATGAGACATGAATGAGTGGGTAAGTGAATGAATATGTTAAGTGAATGGATGAATGTAGGAAATGTGTGATTGAGTGAATAACAAATGCACCAATAAATAAGTGGGTCAAAGGATAAATCCAAATGAATAAATGACTGAGTAAACAAATAAATGAATTAATCAATGGTTTAATGCATGAATGAGTTCATGAATGAATTTATGAATGAGTGAATTAATCAATGCATAGAAGAATGGATAAATGAATGAGAAAATGAATGAGCCAATTCATGAAAGAATGAGTATAAATGAATAAATGAGTAAATGGATGATTTGGCCAATCCATAGAAGACTGAGTGAATGCATAGATGAACAAGGGTGTGAATGAACGAATGCACTGAACAGTAAGTATAATGAATATGTGAATGAACAGATGAACAAGGAACTAAATGAATGGATAAATCACTGCAGAGAGGAATGAGTGAATGAATGAGAAAATGAGTGAATGAGTGAGTGAATTAACCAATACACATATAAATGACTTTGGCCAAGTGGTCCTAATGACCCACCCCATCAGCAGCTGCCCCACAGACTGACTTCCAACCTTCCCTTATGCCATCACCACTCATAGCCCAGCACTCACCAAATAATGATGCCCACCAGTCTCATAATAGCCTCATTGAGGCTATCGAAGAAGTCCCGCAGGACTCGGCCCTTGTGTTTCATGCCACCAATGACTAGCCCAAAGGCCACAGAGAAGACCACAAGGCCCAGGGCATTGATGCCATTGGCTGAGCCAGACACAGGCACAGTCTCCTCAAAGGTCAGCACCTCCTGCAGGGTGCCCAAGGCTCGTGTGACGTTTTCCAGGAGGCTGGTTCCATTCTCCATTGAAGATGGAGGAGGCATGGAGGCGCTCTGCTCAGATCCGTTCTCTGTCCTCACAACGGTCCTGGTTACCAATCTCGTGCTGTACTGTGTCTTGAACTGAAATAAGGAAAGATTGGGGCCAAAAGCGTGCAGTGGATGCATCAGAATCACCTGGACAAATGTCTTTCAAATACCAATCCCTCGTTCCACCACCCTGGAAAATCTTATTCTGTAGATCTGAATGAGGGAAAGAATAATTTGACGAATGCCTAGAAGAATGAGTGAATGAATAGATGCATGAATGAGTGAATAACCAATGCATGAAAGAATGAGTATAGGGTCTGCATTTTTCACAACCTCCCTGGGCAACACTTGGATGTATTTGTGGGCCTGTCTTCTCAACCACCTACAGTCAGAAGCCTTGACTCCTCTGGCACCATCTCCAGGAAGCCCTTGGCCTATGTCCTTCTTTCTAATCTTCTCTTGACCATCATACCAATGGCCACTGCTCTGTCAAGTCTATCTTCCCACCCTTTACCCCTGGGCTATTCACTCAGCAGCAAGCTCCCCCAACCCTCCAAGCCTCCCTGATTGAACTGTGTACTTCCCCCTGACCTGTTTGAAGCAGGCCTCCACAAGGTTGGGCGGAAACATATTTCTGCAGAAAAACATCAAATGAAGGGAAGGGGTTAGAAGTTGGAAAGGTGTCTAGGTTGATAATAGTAATAATAATAGCAAGGGCTACAGTGATAATAGCAGTCAACAGCTGAACACTTATTCTAGTCCAGTTAGTAAGTGCTACTGACATTTCCATTTTACACACGTGCGTGCATGCAAGCACACGTGCCTGCACAGAATGTATATGTTACCCAAAGTCACACAGCTGCTAAAGGGTGCAGACAAAGCTGAAATCCAGGTCTCCCTGAGCCCTTTAGTAGGACTCTCTTTTACCACAATTCACACACACACACACACACACACACACACACACACAAATGCCAG
>PVJL010007518.1:0-53658 GCA_004026885.1 Lyroderma lyra | reverse complement strand
CATCACCTGTCCTTAGCCCATCCCAAGGGCCTGCAGCTATTGCCCCCTAGGCTAAGGGTCAAAAGATCCTATCCTAGGAGTCAGCTGCTTTCGGAAGATTTGTGCAAGGCTCTGAGGCGGAAAATGGGTACCAATAAAACTAGGCTTAACTTAGGTGTTGCATTTCCAGGTTGGGTCAGTCTGTCCCCTTGTCTCTCCTTAAGGACAGGTTGCTGTACATAGGGCCAGAATTCCCATCAAAATTAGAAAGGACATCACCTGACCAAGTCCATGAAGGCATCAGCTGTAGGGATGGTCTCAATCCGGCCCTCACGATGCAGCCCCTCCTTGGAGCCCTTCCCAGGATGGATGATGGTGACCATGAGGATGCCGATGAAGACCGCAATGACCGTAGTCACCATGTAGTACACAGCTGCCCGCATCCCCATCCGTCCTGTCGCCTTATTATCCAGGGACGCCATACCTGGAGGACAGGTGGTGCAGCCCCAAGCAGCCCCATCCACACCCCGCCACCCACTCTGCCATCCATCCACTCCTCCCTCCCACACCACCAGCTCAACAACCATCCCACCAACCCTCCCTCCCTCCTACACACCACCTAGGACCCATGCCACTGTCCTTTGACCCATATCATCACTGTTCAACCTCCATTCCATTGTCCATTACATCTTCCACCCATTCTTTTCCCCAAGCATGACTTTATGAAGCTCCTCTCTACTCCAAGCCAAACTTTTCAACCCCCACCCTCCATTTACCCCTACTTTGCACCATAACCTCACTTTTGTTCCACTCTTCACCCCATAATGACACCTCCCTTCACCCCAGCTCATTGTACACTCTCTGTAGTAGGTGCTCTTGGTGCCCTATCCAGACACCGTTTACCAGGCTGATACACCTGTTCTTCAGCTGCCAAGTGTGCTGGCTGCTAACAGGTCATGCTGCCCTCTACCCCCTGAGAACTGCCCTCAGAAAAACAGGAGCTGCTCACCCAGAAAGGCCCCATGGGAGGCCCACAGCCAATGACTGGTACAGGGAGTCAAAAATCCAGCTCCTTGTACTCAGACGGAATCAGAGTTCGGGGGAACAATTCTGTACTGTGGCGCATGCTCCAGAGCTCCCCATGGGATCAAGCCAAGAGGCCAGCCTTCTTCTGACATACATCTCTGCTTAGCTTCTTTCCCCACCCCATCCTGCCCCCCTCACTTCCTCGTGGGTTTCTCTTGAGAACTATCAATAAATTGCTTGTGCAAATATCCCCATCTCAGGCTCTTCTTCCAGGAAACCCAACCCAAGAAATCAGTCTTTCATGGCTTTATCTTCAAGCCTGTCCCCAAATCTGGAGATGGACAATCAACCACTCAGGGGCCAAATCTGGTCCACTCACTGCCTGTTTTTGTAAATAAAATTTTATTGGAATACGACCATGCCCATTTGTTTGCACATTAATCTGCACCTGCTTTTGTGCTGCAATGGCAGAATTGAGTAGTCATGACTGACCATACAGCCCCTAAAGCCAAAAATATTTACTACCTGGCCCTTTACAGCAAAGGTTTGCTGACCTCTGCATGGTCCAGCCATGCTTCCATCCCACCACCACCACCGCCATCTTGTCCCCTCCATCTCAAACACCTCCATCCATGTCACACTCCCTACCACCCACACATATTCCAGCTACCTTCCATAGCTGCCTCACCACAGCCTTCCTTGCACCTCTGGATGATACTAAGCTCCTGGCAGGTTGGTATTTTATCTCCAGTGAAAAGTACAGGAAAGTTACTGACATAAGTGCTGTAGGTCATATGGACACTGGAACTTGGGTCTGACCAAGGACACTGAGCTAGGTGCTGACTACGTGTCTGAGGTCCTTAGTTGGGACCACTTTGGCTCTAGGTTTAAGCTTGGGCTCTGAGGTGTGTCATGGAGGCCAACAACACTGGCCTGGGCCCTCTCACCTGTGACCAGGCTGGAGACAATGAGTGGCAGCACCAGCATTTGCAGCATCCTCATGAGAAGCTCTCCAGGGAAAGAGAAGTACTTGATTTGGCGGTAGGTGAGCTGGTATGGGCGCAGGGCAAAGGCCAGACTGACCCCTAAGGCCAAAAAGATGTCCATGGAGTGGAGTCTGGGTCACTCAGTCCCAAGCAGGGCCACCCATCCCAAGAAGGGTATGTGTGGATGGAGGTGAAAGGAAAAGAGAAACATTCTATATGAGTATGTGTGTGTGTGTGTGTGTGTGTGTGTGTGTGTACACATTGTAGAAATGTACAGATTTATGTTACTATATTGGTACTATATAAATTGTGTGTAAAGGTCTGCACACATTTGTGTGTACATACACACACATGTGATAGTGTACACTCATTTGTGCACATGTACTGGTGCCTGTACATATGGGCCTATGCACATGAGATGCACATGTTTTTCCCATGTATGTAAATAGGTGTGACTTACATGTGTATAGTTTTCAAACGGGGGGTGTATGTGTATTTAAGCTCATAAGTGCGCCGACATGTGTGCAGAGGGGTGCATGTGCATGTGAATGTGCTTGTAAGTTCTAGCATACGTGTGCAACTATGTATGTGAGTTTATGTCCTTGCAATTTTAAGTTTTGTGCATGCATAAAAACAATGAGTTCATGTTTGTGTGTCCATATGCGGAAAGTGTGTTTGTATAGTGTGTACAGATGCACGTATGTACACATGCATATACATATGCCAGCTGTGTTTGCACGAGTGTGCACTATTTGTGTCACTGTCCTTAATGGGGATGGGGTGGCTGGTGAGATGGGATGTGTGCATGTGTACAGATGAGAATGAATAGGTGGAATGAGGAAATATGCATGCAGGGAATTTCCCTGAAGTCCCCGCCCTTCCAGTCCTCTCACCGATGATCACGGCGCTGACCGTCAGCAGGATGAAGGCATTCCTGCGCAGGAAGCGCAACACGTGTTCGCGGGTCATGGTCTGCAGCCGCAGGCGCGTGCGCAGCGCTCTCTGCTGCAGGCTCTCCTGCAGCCGCTGCAGCCAGCCCACCCGGCCCAGCCGCTGGCCACTCTCCCGCAGAAACAAGCTGTTGCCGTGGCTGCTCATCGTCTATCTGCAGGGGACAGAGAGGCCCGGACCTGGTGAGGGACGAAACCTAAGGCGGGTGTGAGTAGAGGAGGGGAGGGTGGAAGAAGCCGGTGAGGAACTCGGAAACAATCCCGACAGCAGGGAGGGCCGAGATGGATCTGCTGGGTCACACCCCAGCTGGGATGCCTGAGACTACTGCCCAGGTTCAAGGGTCGAGTCCTGGCAGAAAAAGGTCAACATCTCAGAATCGCTCTGGGCCTGCCTGGAGAGAGGCAGGGAAGGAGACCACAAGGTAATAGATGCTGTTGCCATTCCCTGACTCCAGCCCTGTCCTTATTTCATGAGATCATCACAAGCAGTTGGGGGCTGCCCACCCCCTTCGCTCACAAAGCAATGTAACAAGCCCTTTGCTGAGCGCCAACTGCATGCAGAGTCCTAAACACTGTACCTTGGGGCTAGCCCCCCAAATTAATCTGGTTTGGTGTCTGGCCTGGAGGTGCTGACAAGTGGCCTTTCAACAACAAAATCAGTGGCAGCACAGGCCTGGCAAACAGTGGGCGCCCAGTGAATGCAGGTTCCCTGCAGGACGCTCTGGTGAGCAACAGGCGGAGCAGGGAGTCCCTTGGGAAGCAAAGGGTGACAGTCCTTGACCTCGGGGGCTCTTCAGGATGAGTCTAACGTCCGAGTCTCTGGGGTGCCAGGCACTGTTTCCTCAAATTCCGACTTTGGTGTCTCCTCTTTAAATTTGACCATACCCAATAACCTTATTTACTTTCTAAATAAATGTATCTAAAATTGAAACATTAGAGACATTATTAGGTCATTACTAAATGACGTTTTAATACACTTTAAATAAAATGCATATAAAAATAAACACTTGCCTGTCCTTTTACTAATTAAACACCTCACATACTATTTAGGGTAGCTTGGAAATGTGACTTTTATGGGCCTGAGGAAATTTTACCTTTGTGGACTCCTTCCTCCATTAAAAAAAATTAAAATTATATTTTACAACTGCATTGGTATATAGATAAATATATTATTTTGAAACTAGGTGGAAGTGATGGTTGCACAATATTGCCAATATACTATCAATAAATGTCACCTCATATTATATATTAAGACATTTTCTTTGATGTGAAAGTTTAATTCTTTCTTCTGATTTTTAAAAGAAGTGAAAACATTTCCAAGAGTTCCTAAAAGTATTGTGAGCCCCAATTCCTGAAGGATAGGCAGCCTTGCCTATATGTTATCACAGCAAAAAGTGACCGTAAACCATGTTCCAGGGGGACTGGGAATTCTGCTATCCCTCAAAATTCACTCCCAGGCAAAAGGCATCGCCTGGGCTCCCTTGCCCACCAGCTGCCCCTTCCGTCTGGAGAGTGCAGAGTGGGAGGAGGCGGAGCATGGATTCTCCCAGCTCCCACCCCACATCCCGATTGGCAGTGGCCACTGCTTGCATCAGACACCCTCTGTGCTTATTGGCCATTTGTACATCTTCTTTGGGAAAAAAAGTCTATTCAGCTCCTCTGCTCATTTTAAAATCTGATTTGGGTTTTTAAAAACTTGAGTTGTATGAGTTCTTTGTATGTTTCGAATATGAACTCCTTTTCCAATATGTGGTTTGTAAAAATTGTTTCCCATTCTGTGGGTTGTCTTTTCATTTTGTTAATTCTTTCTCTTGCTGTGCAGAAGCTTGTAAATTTGATGTAATCCCATCTGTTGATTGTGTTGTCTGTGCTTTTGGTGTCACATCCAAAAATCATTGCCCAGACCAGTGTCCAGGAGCTTCTTCCCTACGTTTTCTCCTAGGAGTTTTGTTTGTTTTTTTTTTTCCCATTACATCAGGTCTTATGTTTAAGTCTTTGATCCGTTTTGAGTTAATTTCTGTGAGAGGTGTGAGACAGGGGTCCAGTTTCATCGTTCTGCATGTGTTTATTCAGTCTTCCCAGTACCATTGTTGAAGTCAAGACAGATTATCCTTACCCCACTGGGTGTTCTTACATCCCTTGAAGCCATAGAGGTGCTAACACTCATTACAACAGCAATCATATTACAATATGTAAATGTATCAAGACAACATGGTGTAAACACCTTAAATTTACACAATGTTATATGTCAAATATATTTTGATTTTATAAAATACAGACAATCCTCTGTTATAGCCACAACTCTCCCTAGGTCCCTCTCCTGCTCCCTCCCTGTGACTCCCAACTCACACGGGTCCCTGAGTGCTACACTAACCATACTGGTGTCTCTTAACCATTAACCATGCCCATACGTTTGTAAATGGTCCTTACCTTAAACTCTTTTTGACACACACACACACACACACCGCTTTGAGTGAGCTATTTCCTGACTAACACAACAGCAACATCTCACTGTTAGAAAAAACTCTCCAAGCCAAAGGAAGACAGTAAATATTACACCGTGTGGGGAACTCTGCATACTTGGTTTGCCTGAGATTGCTACACCAGTAAGAACTTGGCCTTGCTCAGCCAGTCTCTGAGTGACCACAGCTTCTGATACCCCTCCTCACGGCCCTCGAATCCGTCCAGGTCAAGTCTGGGGTCTGTAGGAAGTCTCCCCAGCAGGTAGGTGACTGGGCTTGCTTTCTTTTTCCTCCCATTGGCTGAGTGGCTACTTTTTGAGGTCATTGTCCTCCTTGTCCTCCTCCACTGCCCCCATATCCGAGGGATGGGACAACTGCCTCAACTTTCCAGGTCTAAGCCCCCGGTCCCCAAAGCCAAACCCCAGTTGAATCTTGCTCCAAATGGATCCATCGATGCTGCTTGTCACCTTGCTGTGAAAAATCTCAGACATGGGGCCACACACGACACAGGAAACTTGTAATTTCTCCCTTTCCTCTATGTATGTTTCCAGTCACTGAATGAATGGTAGCTCCAAGCTACCCTCAGGTCCCAAGGGAGTGATCAGCTGAGAGCTAACAAGTCCTAACAACTCCAGAGCTAGTTTTGTCTCTTTGCTTTTTATTCCTTACAAAAAGTATTATGGTATGGGGCAGGAATCAACAAATCGCAGTCTGAAAGCCAAATCTGCCCCACTGCTTGTTGCCGTAAATAAAGTTTTATTGGCACACAGCCACACTCATTCCCTATGTATTGTCTATGTGCCATAATAGCTAAATTGGGCTGTTAGGATAGAAATTATATGGGCCACAATACAATCTCTTTGGGCCTTTACTGAAAAAAATATGGTGACCCCTGGCCTAGAAGAAGAGCATATGTGAGCTCTCATTTCAAACCCCACTCTATGTTGCAGAAGCAGGTCTTCTGAGTGGCTTAGATGGCCCAATTCAGGTGATGCTTAGAACAGTGCCTGGTGAGTACAAAATAGATGCCAACTGTGGTTGATATAAAGAAAAACCCATTAGACACTTGACTGAGGACAGAGAAAAATGCTGAAGTGGGAGGGTATCATCCATTTTCCCCAGTCCTGTCTGTGTCACGTGTCAAGCACTACTTGACTTAATGGTTTTCCCAGGATCCTGGCTTCCATTTGGGCCTTTCTCAGTCTCTCTTGGACCCTTGGGGGCTTCTGCCTTCACTGAGTTCTCTCTTTTCTAGTCTCTCCTGGTGCCGTCATTCTCTTGACTCTGTTTCTTAGGTCTCTTGCTTGGGAAATGGCCCTTCTAGTGTCCTCAGTCTCTTCAGGGGCTCAAGGATAGATCTCCCACCTGGTTCCCCCAACCTCCAGACTCAGATGAGATGTGCTGTTGCCCCTCAGGGGAAAGAAAAAAAACCTCTTACATTCGAAAGCTGAAACAATCTGCGGTCAACAAAGTGAAGTTGCTTTCTATCCATTTCTCAACTCCGCTAGGAAATCACAAACCTCACACATCACACACACTCAGAAACACACACTCAGATGCACAATTTCACAGAGAACTGTTCAGACACATAGACATCCCCCCTCCCTTCACAAATTCAGCCGCACTAATGCAGTGTCAGTCACACAATTCCTACACACAAACACATGCACACACCCTTGCCGCATTCACTTACACCATCTGACATTCGACCCCACACACACCTTCGTGGCCCTACAGAACTCTCCTTTGTATAATAAATGAAACTCCATACAGGCAGTGACAGTTAAACAATTCCTACACACACGCAGACACACACACACACACAGACACACACACACACACACGCAGACAGACACACGCACACACACGCAGACACACACAGACACACACAGACACACACACACACACACACACACACACACACACATACACGGGACACAGGACACAAAACTTCAAACATTCAAATTCAATTCATTCTTATATTTAAATATTCAGCTCCACACACCTCTTTGGGAAGGCAACCCCACTCATCAATTGCCCCCCACACTCACACACGCGCACACACACACACACGCACACACACACGCGCGCACACACGCGCACACACCCACGCGCGCACACACGCACACACACACGCACACACACGTGCACACTCACACACACACATACACACGCACATCTCCACCACCTCACACACATCTTTGGACCCAGCCCTCCTGCAGCAGTGACCAAAGTCTTGGTCACAACCGGGTCCTGTCCAGAGTTGCAGGAATAAACTCTGATAGAAACGGGCCTGAAAGGGACGAGGCATCAGGCATAGCGATGGAGCCTGCCCACGAGTGGAGGCACAGATAGAGGAAGGGGATGTGGGAGCGCGGAGACGGGCAGAGAGACCCTGGGATAGGTAACTAACGCGGTAGGAACCCACCAGGGCGGCCGGGAGGTGAGTGGCGGCGACGACTCTAACGGGCAGGGAGGAGCTGAGACAAAGCGCGGCCAGAGATGGGAACACGGGCACAGGTGGCAACCCACTGCCTGGCCCCAGGGTGGGCCAGATCGCCTGGGACTCCGCCTGCCCCGAACCGCAGGGCCCCTGCACGCGTCCCCACTCACCCGCGTCCGCAGCGGCGGGGGCCGCCTGCCCGCGCCTCGGCCTGCGCGCTGCGTCCGGATGCAAGAGCCGGAGCCCCGCGAAGCGCCCGGGTCCGGCGGCGCGGACCCGCCAGGGACGGCGCAGTGCTGGCGCGGGGAACGGACGGCGGAGGCACCGGCGTGGAGGGACGCGCTGTGCAGCGGGTGGGATCCGCGCGGGCCGTGCGCTCACGTGGGTGCTGGGGCGCCTGGCGGCCGGGGGAGGGGGAGGAATCCCCTCCGGGACGCCCCCCGCCTCCCCAGCGCCCGGCCTCCGCGGCAGCTTAGAGACGCTGCACCTCGTGTTTGCGGCAGGAGGGGGATCCTGCGATGGGCGGGTGGGTGACCTCTCCCGCGCCCCGCCCCCGCCCCCAGCGCAGAGCCGTTCCTCCGAACCCTCGCCTCCCGCCGCCTCCCGAGCCCGCCCCAGGACTGTGCATCCCCGGAGAAGCCGGGACCTGCCCCCGGCACCACGGGGCCCGCGCCCACGTCCCAGGAAAGGCGCCGGCGCGAGCGTCCCAGTCACCACGGCTACCGCCTGAGCGCCTCGGCCCCACTTCTCCCTTCGGGTTCACGTTCTGGCCTTGGCCGCTGTGTGCCGTTGGGCCAGCCCCTCTCCATCTCTGAGCCTGGCCTCCTTCGCTAAACAACGGATATGACTGCCGATCCCACAGAAAATGAAAGCGCTTGAGTGTGGAAATGCTCCCTGCAGCTTGAAGCACTGTGCAAATGGGAGATGAATAATTCCTGTTACTATTATAATTAATATTATTCTTTTCAGTCTTTAGCAGCAAATTTATCGGACAATGTTGATCTTGCTTTTCTTTTCAAATGGTATTCACTTGTTGCCATTATAAAAAGGTGAGCACAGAACCACGCATCTGATAAAAAATCATTACGTTTGCTATTATTATTGTTAATGTTATCAAGCAATTGTTGATGGCAACTTCCTAGTCTAGGCAGGCTCTTTTCCTTATATTTAAACTAAACACCACTATGACGTAGATATCACTACCCTCATTTGTAGATAAGGGGACAGGAGCTCAGAGAGGTTCAGTAACTTGCCCGAGAGAGCCGGATAGCAGCACCTCAAATCCAGCTCTTTGTACACAGGCCGGACTCTCCTCCTTGACAATACCTCCTAGCTAGGTGATTTTCAAACTTACTTGAGAATAACCGGGGGAGCTTTTAAAAATTCCGATCCCGGGGTGGGACCCCAGGCCAGTCACATCAGCGTCCCTGGGGACAGGGCCCAGGGCTCAAGCGTCCGCATATTTTGGGGCTCCCCAAGTGATTTCGATGTGTGGCTAAGGTTGAACCCCTGCCCTAGATGGCGGGTTCTTCTGGGCTCCCTGAAGCCTCCCACTCCCTGCGCTTCAGTCACCGGCTGTGCACAGATGGTTCTGCATCCTTCTCTGAGCCTAGAGCAGCCTCCTAGCTCCTGGCTCTTGTAGTCACTTGCTCCACAAAGTTTTTCTTGTGCCTCCGCTCTTCGCCAGGCTGTACTGGAGGCTGGAGACTGAGCAAGCAAGGAGACAGAACACACCTGCTCTTTTACACAAAACAATAAGTTAAGAAAATAGCAGGAGTTCCCTGGTGGCGTAGTGGCTAAGGCTTCGGCGCTGTCAGCGCTGTGGCCTGGGTTCGATTCCCAGCCAGGGAGCTACCCACATACAACAAAAAAAAAAAAAGAAAGAAAAAAAAAAAGAAAGTTTCCAAGAAAATAGCAGCAGTTTTCAAACTATTGGATCTCTGAATGACTTTACACTCTTAAAAATTATAGAGGATACCCCAAACTCAGGATTTTTTTTTAATCAGACAAATTCCAGCACGGGGCATCCTATGACATACCTGACCAGGGCTCCTCAAAACTGTCAAGTCATCAAAAACAAAGGAAGTCTGAGAAACTGTCACAGGAGATTAAGGAGACATGATGGGGCCTTGCAGGGGCTCTTAGAACAGAAAAAGTTTGTTGAGAGAAAACTGAGAAAATCTCAATGGAGTATGTATGGCCTTTAATGATAATCAATATTGGCTCATTAATTATAACAAATGTATCATACTAGTGAACAATAGTAATAATAGGGGAAATTGTTGGGGTTAGGGGTATGGGAACTCTCTGTATCCTCTCAATCTTCCTGTAAATCTAAAAGTGTTCTAAGAAATTGTTTCTGTTGGTTAAAAAGATCATGGAGTGGGGAGATGGGTGAAAAAGGTGAAGGCGAATAAGAGGTACAAACTTCCAGTCATAAAATAAATAAGCCACAGGGATGTAATGTACAGCACATGAAATATAGTCAATAATATAATAATCGTGCATGGTGACGGTTACTAGATCATTACTAGACTTGTGGTGATTGATCACCTCGGAAGGTATATAAATGTCAAATCACTATGTTGTACACCTGGAACTAATATTAAATTGTATGCCAACTATACTTTAATTAAAAACTTTTTAAATAAAAATAAAATAAAAATATTCTGGAGGACTCCAGAGAGCTTTCATCTACGTAGGTTATACTATTAACCTTTACTGCATTAGAAACTAAAACTGAGAATGTTTTTAAATATTTATTCATTTTAACATACAAATAAACTCATTACATGATAACATAAAGAATATATTTTTATGAAAAATAACATTTTCAAAAACAAGAAAAAATTAGAAGAGAGGCAATGTTTCACACTTCTGCAAATTGCTTTGATGTCTACATTGATGAAAAGAAAGTAGGAGTCTCATACAGTTATTATGTGCAGACTCCATATTTGCAAATTTACCCACTCGTTTGAACTTATTTGTAACCCAAAATCAATGCTCATGGCACTTTTGTGGCCATTTGCAGACATGATCGGAACTATGCTAAATTTGAACTGGCCAATGTGCGAGATCCCAGATGAGGTTGAACCAGGCTATGCTTTTGTTTCAGCTGTCATGCTGTAAGAGGTGTCCTTTTCACGGCCCATCTGGTGCCACGTTTCTTTTTTCTTTTTTGGCATTTTTGTGTTTTTGTTGATTTTGCTGTTTGAAATGGCCCCCAGGCATAGCGTTGAAATGCTGTCTAGTTTTTGTTAGCACAAGAATGCTGTGATGTGCCTCAGGGAGAAAATATATGTTATATAAGCTTCGTTCAGGCACGAGTTATGCATTAATTTTGCATGGGTTTTTAAAATTACTGACACTGAAATAGTATTTATCTTTTTTATAGAAGAGTATCTTTGTTACCTCTGAATGGGGAAAAGATAATGTAGCTATATCTCCAATAGCGTCATTGGCTTTAAATTCAGTGTCAATGAATCAACTATATATCCATGAAATCGGTGTCTTTAAACAGAAACACAAATGAAACAGAGTTAGGAATTGGTTAATTGATGACTGGTTGACAAAAATGTTGTGGCCAGAGGCTCACAGGAAACCTGAGCCAGTATATTTCCCTAGGAACATTGATTTATTCACTAATTCGGTGTTTGCACAACTTCATAGAACAAAACTACCATAAATAATGACAATTGCATGCCTTATGCATTGAATCTGTCATGATATTTTGGTTGACATACATGAAGAAAATTCAACCTCACATGAACAGGTAATTTAAATAGGGAAGAGTATTTTAATCAGCTTTACAGGTAATGGTGGCTATTCTTTGAGACTACACCAAAACTCAACACATTTTAGTTTCCTAAAGGATAGTTGCAACATGGGATCTGAAATTGTCAATAAACTTTTTGTATTCTATTAACATTAAAATCCATTGAGTGCATCTTTACCCATGCATGATTTTGAAATATGATGCACTGGTCATTTGAAAAACATTAGTTCACTGAATTACACAGATCTTCCAAGTATTAACACATTTTCTTATTTAATATCCAAAATGAATGCAAACATCATTGATTAACAAATCATCAATGTTTCAAAGAAAGAGGATCAGAATTCCTGATTTTCCTTTTTATTTTTTTTTTTCTGATATTTTCCTTTTTCTTCAGGTTGCCGTATGACTTGGGTCAATGTTACCTGATTCTGTCTTTAACATTTTAATATTTGGTTCACCATGTAGTTTTGCATTAATTTTGCATGGGTTTTTAAAATTACTGGCACTGAAATATTATTTATCTTTTTTTATAGAAGAGTATCTTTGTTACCTCTGAATGGGGAAAAGATAATGTAACTATATCCCCAAAGTATGACTCATAAAGAAAAAAGAATCTGAACTGTAATTAAAAAATAAATTCCAAAGAACAAAGAATTGATATATTTTACTGTTTTAAAATTACAAATAAACATAGAATAGCTGTCTATCTCATTATCCTATTTATTTATTTTTAAACCATTTTATTGAGGTATAATTGACATGGAAAAAGCTGAACATATTTAATGTATACAACTTGATAAGTTTCAGAATACGTATGCACCCACAAATCCACCACCACCGTCAGGGCCATAAATATATCCAGTACTTCTCAAAGTTATTGTTCCAATAATAATGTTCCAATATTATTTATTTTAAATACAGAGTTTTTGGCATTCCCTTACATTCTGCACCCTAAGTGAGTGACCCACTCTCATCCTCACCCTGGCCCTGTGAGTCTCTCTCTCTCTCTCATTCTCTCAATAAAAGAAATACTCCCTTTTATAGATGTAAACTGGCCTCAAAGAGGCTAAGTCATAGCCTCATTATTGAGCTAGAGTCTTGAGCCCATCCCAGGTCTACTCTGACCAGTGGCTCTAGCTCTGACCCTACCTAGCACTGAGAGGGCAGGCCAGCCCAGACGGAGCACCCCCAGGCTGTCCCAGATGACTGTCCTGGCTGTGGGCTAGGGCTTGAGCAGGGGCTGAGACAAGAGGAGCCTGAGATGAAGGAATCGAGGCTAATTCCTCAGTGGCAAACGCTCCCTATTAATTAATTAGGGCAGAGCTGGCCTGAGGCATCCCCGCAGCCCCCAGAGTCATTAAGGGAGAGGGGGGTCTCATTATCAGATGGCAGGTTCCCCATCATTCCCAGAGCCCCAGATGGAGCAAGGGAGGGTGAGAGAAAGGCCAGATCCCTCTTCTCCAAAACAGCCCCCTCCTTATTACCAGAGTGGCCTGGTATGCAAATGAAGTATTTGAAACCACAGGCAGAATTTCAGGGGAGAAAAGAAAAGGAGAATCAGAGAGGAGGGGACCAGTTTACTTCCCTCAAAAATTCAGCCTGTATTTATACTGATACAAGCTACTCAAAATAGGTAAATAGAGACAGAAAGCACATTAGCGGCTCCCAGGGGCTGGGGAGAGGGGATGGGAAGTAACTCCTGATGGGTGCAGGGTTTCCTAAAACAAGTAATACCCAAATCCACTAATGTGGAAGAGCTTTCCCCGGGAGAAGTTAAGGAATGAGAAGTGAATGGAAAACAGAAACCTAATGCATTAGTTAGCTATTGCTGCATAACAAGCTATCACAAAACTTAACAGCTTAATACAACACGTATTTATTACATGGGTTCCCATAGGTCAGGAATCTGGTCGTGGCTTAGCTGGGTCCTGTGGTTCAGGGTCTCTCACCAGGCTACAGACAAGATGTCAGCTGGGGCTGCTATCTCATCTAAAGGCTAGACTGGAGAAGCATGTGCTAGTTGGCAGGATCCAGTTCCTCATGGGATATACACATATATATTTTTTTCCTCATGGGATATTGGACTGAGGACCTCAGATCCTTGCTGGCTGATGGCCAGAGGCTCCCTCAATTTCTTGCCACACGGGCCTCTTCGTTTCTGAAAGAGCGAGGAAGATAGAAATCATGATCTATTATAACCTGATCTCAAGGGGCATGTAATTTTTGCCATATTCTATTGATTAGAAGTGGATCCAGCCCACATAGGGGATTACACGGAGCATGAAGGCCAGAAGATGGGACCACTGGGGACCATCTTCAAGGCTGCCTAACTCACCTGAAGAACACTATATTTAAGAGAGTGTGAAGGGCAGACATCCAACCAGTGAAGGATCAAAACTAGAGGCAAAAGGAAAAAGTGCAAAAGAGTAGAGGGAAGGAGACTCAAGTTTCAGGTGGTCAACAATTTCAAATTCTACCTTAAAGTCAAACTGAATGAGATGGGAAAGAAACTGTGGAATTTGTCAATTGTAGGAAGACAGGGAAAACCTTTGCCTGAACCATTTTTGGGGACTGGGCGGGACTAGAGCCATACAGATCAGTCTTTATCCCTCACCTACCAGCAGGGTCACTACCTTTGCAAGAGGTGACCAGGAAAAACCAGGAAAAACCTTCTCTCCCAGCCTGGGGCTTCCCACTGTCTCCTGACACCTCCCCCAGGAAAGTGACCTCATTTCTCAAAGACAAACTGATTCTAGGTCATATCCCCCTGGAACGAGAGACCTATTGATGTGATTATCTCCAAGAGAAAGGGGGGCACCTACTAAAAGTAGGACCTGGTGCCCCAGAAGGGAAGACATCAGGGAACCTGAAAAGGGGTCTCTGATAATTACCTGCCAAGATTACAGAGTGAAGGGCATCGCCATGCAATACCAAAGGAAAAAAGGAAAGAAAAGCTAGAACTTTCAGAAGGTTTTTCTTCCTCATATATCCTGCAATTTCACTCTCTTCAATCCAAAGGCAAAATTCTGCTCCCTGTTTTGTAATACTCGTTATATAGAACAGGTGGTCCCAGCAAAGATGGCTAGCTGCAATAAAGGAATTTCTGTAAAGCAATCTTCATTATAAAGATCAGAGAGCTAATTTCACAAATATTATTCCCCATTGGCCTGAGTTAGAAATATTTGAGCTTCAGTATAGGAGGGGGGAGAATGTATGTACGTATGTATGTATGTATAGGGAAATGACTAGAGTGAAGGGAAAACATGCTCAGAATGGCTATCTCTGGGTAACAAAACTACAGATGATTCTCTTTTCATTATGTTTTTCTAAGTTTTCTACAATGTGCATATACATTACTTTCATGGCATAAAAACAGGCTTACTTGTTAATTTAAGAGAGGTATGTGAGTTTGAGGAGTAGTGAAACAATTCTTCCCAGACTTGGCTTAGGTATGTAAATGTTTCTGTAACATTTTTGGAGCATCATTTCTGTTCAGCCACATGTAGTTAAATCTCTTGGAGACTGAAAGTTAACCCCAGACCTACTGTGGTTCCTTCCAGGCACCTGCAGTCTTAGTCTGTTCAGGCTGTTACAATAGAATACCACAGACTGGTGATTTATAAACAACAGAAATTTAATTCTCACAGATTTTGAGGCTGGCAAGTCCAAGATCAAGGCGCCAGCAGACTTAGTGATTGATAAGGGTCCGATTCCTGATTCATAGATAGCCATTTTCTCACTGTCTTCACATGGTGGAAGGGGCAAGGGAGCTCTCTGGGGTCTCTTTTATGAGAGTGCTAAACCCATTCATGAGGTTTCCACCCTCATGGCCTAATCATCTCCCAAAGTTCCCACCTCCAAGTACCATCACACAGGGCATTAGGATTTAACACATAAATTTGAGGAGGATACATTCAGTCCATACAACCTGTTAATCCAGGCTGTGACCAACAGGCTTTGATGGTTCACCTGCACCTCAAACACAGGCACATGTGTCAGGCTAGAGAATAATATCCAAGACGGGCCATCAATGCCAGGAACTGGAGGTGAGTTTTAAAAGTTGATACAGTTAAACTGGGGTTGGAAGATAAAAATGAGGAGATGTTGGCAGATGGGCAGTAGTATGTACCAATTTCAATGATTGGACAATGATAGTATACACTAATTAGGAGTGTGTTGTTGACATGAACAAGTTGAATCAATTAAAAGCCAGAATGAGACAGACCACATCTGCACCTTTAGCCCTAATGAATTTCAAAGACCTATGTTGGAACCAAAATCCTTCACATTGTAGGTCTGGCACAAGAACACAAAGCAGTTTGGCACAAACATTACCCAATAGAGCTAGCTGCTCCAGACACAGGCAGCAAACCAAGCCAGTGAAGTCCTCTGGTTGGGAAAATGGAAGCACTAAGTGAACAAAGCAGAAGTGGATGGTTGAGTGTAGAATGTTGTCCCAAGTGAGCTGTCTCCCTGCTTTTTTGTGAAACCTTCTCTGCGTTCCCTGGTATTAGAAGAGCTAGTTCATCTATTCATTCAACTAATAAAAATGAAAAGTAAACACTTGGTGTGCCTCCTCTATGTCAGCCACTGTGTGAGCACTTTACTCATATTAACTCCTTTAATCCATGCCACAATCCTATTATCCTAGTTGATGGGTGAGGGAAGCAAGGCACAGAGAAGTCAGGTGACTTTCTGAAGATCACACAGACAGCAAGTGTCAGAATCATAATTTGAACCCAAGTTGCTGGCCCCAGAATCTTGACCATGGTTTGAAGAACCTACCAACTGCCCAAGGAAAGATGCCACTGCTAGAGGAAATAAGGTGATATGAAAGAGAATGATGGGAGAGGAAAGGAGGGCAATTGCCTCTTTCCTTCCCGAGACTCTGACCTGCTTCCTCTATTGGAAGAATTCCCCACCATATGAATCTCAATGGGAAACGAAGTCTTTCTTCTGCCATGGAAGTGGGAAGTTCAGACATGACTCACTTTCCCAGCTTCCTTTGCAGCTAGAGCATGGCCAGGTGATACAGTTTCAGTCAACTAGATGCAGCCACCTTAGACCCTGCGAACTAAGGAGACAAAGAAGCAGGCACGATGGAGAACTAACTCAGTTGTGCAGCAGCAGTGACATTTCCAGGAAAAGCAGATGCAGCTGAGCATTCCTGCAGTAGTAGCCATGTTGTCCTCAAGAGCCAAAACGTGTCTTTGCTTTTTTGACTGTGGTTCTGACTGTCAGTTCATCTTTTCTGCTTCCTGCAGTAAAAATCCTGAGTGAAGGAGAGAGTCGGGCTTAGATATTACATAATGCTAAAGAAAGACTCGTTTAAGATGGTGATAGTTAAACTGGGGACTGAAGACTGAAAAGGAGCCAGCCATGGGGACTGCATGGAAAGGAGTATGCCACCAAGAGGGAACAGCAAATGCAAAGCTTTGAAATGGGGAAGAGCTTGGTGTGTCTGTCCTAAGAACTGGAAGAAGGCCGTGTGGCTGGAGGGTAAGAAGCAACAGCGAGAGGTGGTGCTGGATGAGCTCAGCTTTCTCAAGGAGTCATGATTCCAAGCCACCTCTGCCTAGCTCCAAAATAAAGACTCCATCTAATGCCTTCCGTCGCCTTTCCCCTCCCCCACCTCTGGAACTCTGCGCTCCTGCCACCGTTGTCATGGTGATGCGCCCACTGTGTTCATTCATTCTTCAGGCCAGGCAGGCGGTGCGTGTGGGTGGGGGACCCTGCCTCTCCTCTTGGAGGACCCGGGTCAAGCAGGGACCATGCCGGTGTTGATACCCCCGGTTGAGCACAGCCAGGACACATGTGTCGGAGCTCCAGCATGGCGCGAGGCAGCCAAGGCCGAGATGAAGAAGGCGCACCAGCTGACCCAGCGCTGCGGGCAGGAGGCAGTGACCATGTGGCAACCCAAGGACAGCGTGCAGGACCCGCACGTGGCGCACCACCTCTGCCGGGCTGCTTACATCCGGCCCTGGCGCTTCCGCGTGGAGATGATCACAGGCGGGGGCACCCTAGAGAAGCCGCCGCCTGGTGAGGGTGTCACGCTGTGGAAGAGCAAGATGAAGCCTCCGGTCTGGCACGCACGCCTGCCGCTGCCCCTGCACCGCGACGCGCTCGCCCTGCAGACCGCCGAGCTGGTGCAGGCGCACGCGCGTGGGGCGCGCCTCGCCGCCGCCCGCCTGACTCGCGCGCAGCAGCAGATCAACGCGCAGCTGCTCCTGCTGCTGCGCCAGCGAGAGGCTACGGACCGCCGACTCAGCGAAGTGCGCAAGGGCCTGCTGATTAACCAGCAGAGCGTCAAGCTTCGGGGCTACCGGCCCAAGTCTGAGAAGGTCGGCCTACACCCCCACGCCCTGTCGCCAAGTCTGAGACCTTCCCTCAGCCTGGGCAAAACCCATCCCGTAGAGAGAACACCTCCCCCCCGCCCCGCAGGCCCCAGTTCCAGTAAGGGCAAAAGAAGATGAGGACGCCACCAAGATGAGGTGCTTGGTGCCCAGCCTCAGAGAGGGAGCCCCCTCCCTCTCTCCATGGGGATGAGATCCTTAGCCCCCTTGCCCCAGAGCGGGTCTCTCTTCCCCAGTGCAGATACCCTACTGTCGAGCTAGATGAAATTCTTCCCCAAGAGTGAAACCCACAGTCCCCAGCCCAGGCATGCCAATCACCCACCCGGCCCCCAGGCCCGGACTGAGGTCCTCTTGTGGGCATAAGAGCCTCAGTGACCAAGCCCAGTGAAATACCCAGCCAAGGACAGTGGGTGATGTCCTGGTCCCAAAGCATGAAACTCTCCTCAAAATGGTTTTTAAAATAGCCCAAGTCTTCCCCTACCCTCAGGGAGTGAGAACCCCTCCCCAGGCCTCATGGAGGGAGACAGGAACAGGGCCTGCCTACAGGTTGAGACCCTCAGACTCCCAGCCCCTCTGCCCAAGAGTTAAGCCCCCAGCCAGTGAGAAAGGACCCCTAGTCCCCATTCTGATGAAATCTGCCCCCGAAGTGAAACCCTAGATCCCCCCTACTCAAAAGGGAGGGAATGTTCCAGTTTTCCTGGGGAGGGATGAGATGCCACAGGGTGGGATTCCTAATTCTAGCCCCCAAATCTGGAGAGCAAGACCCCAAAAGGGCAAACCCTCATGGTCACTATGTTGAGATCCCTGCACTTCCAGCCAGGAAGGTGGGGATAAGACCTGGCCAAGGAAGGGGGACCTCCAGCCCTAGAGAAACCTGCCCCTAAGGTGACGTCACTTCCACCCCAGTTCACTGGACTCCTGTCTGTAAAGGGGAGAAGCTGCAGCCCCACTCTCTAGCTAGTCAGTGAGCCCCTGAAAGGATAGAGTCTTCTCAGAGACGGAGACCCCCACAGGATGGGAGTGCCCCCAGCTTCATTCTCCAAACCCAGGGGTTGAGGTGGGCAAGCCTTCTGCTACCCTGGAAGAACTCTCCTGCCTGCCCTCTCCTGAGGGTGGGAGTCTCTCCCTGTCTTCCAGGTCCCAGACAAAGCTGACAGTATGCTTACCTGGGAGAAAGAAGAGTTAAAAAACATGAAGAGAAAGATGGAGAAAGACATGGAAAACTCAGAGGCCATGCTCAAGGTCGGGAATACCTAGGCCAGAGTGAAGGGGGACCCCTGGCTGCCTAAGGGGCAAACTGCTCTGACCTTGGGGACGATAGCAACCCACCCACCCTGACCTGACATTCACCACGTGGGGGCTGTCTGGAAAGTATCCAGCTATGTAATATGAAAAATAGGGAGTTCCCTGATGGTGTAGTGGCTTAAGGCTTCGGCGCTGGTGCTGTCAATGCTGCGGCCTGGGTTCAATTCCCAGCCAGGGAGCTACCCACATACCAAAAAGCAAAAAAAAAATAGAGATATTTATGGCTGGAATTTTTCCCAACAGCCCTCGTATTTCTGCTCTGTGAAATGGAAAGACTGGGGCTCTGAGGGGTGGGGCTGTGCCTCAGAATAACAATGAACACCCCCTCTGTGCCGAGCTCGGTGCAAGTCATTGAGTTAGCGCCTGAAAACACTCCTGTGAAATGGAAACTGTGGTCCCCTCATTGGAGATGGGGAATTTGAGACTCAGAGAGAGCCTCACACAAGGCAAGGACTAGCCAGAGGCAGGCTGTGGTTTCAGGTCAGGTGTCTCTATTTTGTCCAGCTTTAGTGAACTATAATTTACAATTTTAACATTGTATATACATATATATAAAGTATAATATACAACCTGATGATTTGACATACGGATACACTGTGAAATAATCACCACAATCAAGGTAATTAGCATATCCATCTCCTCACCGTTACCTTTATGTGTGTGTGGTGAGAACACTTAAGATCCCACCCACTTAGCAAACTTCAATTACAGTATGGTTTCACATTGTTGTGCATTAGATCTCCAGAGCTTACTCATCTTACATAACTGAAACTTGGTACCCCTTGACCAACCTCTCCCCATTTCTCCCTACCCCCAATGCCTGGCCACCACCATTCTACTCTCTGCTACTATGAGTTTGACTGTTTTAGTCCATATACGTAGTCATGTAGTGTTTGTCTTTCTGCTTCTGGCTTATTTCACTTAGCATAATGTCCTCCAGGTTCATCCATGTTGTCACAAATGGCAGGATTTTCTTCTTTTTTGAGGCTGTGTGTGTATATATATATATATATATATATTCAGATGCCATTGATTGGGGGGAGGGACTCTGAGGACCGCAGAGGGCTCCTAATACTGATTAGAGAAAAGGAAGGGACACTATGAGGCTATAGGGATGGGATGAGCCCTGAACGCAAGGTGAGGCATGGGAAGATGGAGACGTAGGTAAAGCCGGTGCTCCCGCTCCACTTTACAGGTGGGGAAATCGATAGGGGAGGGGCTTTCTCGGGTGGCAAAGCCAGACACAGGACCTAAGCAATTGACAACCAGGGCCCGGAAGCTGCCACCAGCCCCTACTGCTCCCCCTCCTGTCATGGAAGGCTTCTGGATAGCGGGTGAGGTAGCTGAGTTTCGACTTGGAAATCGCTCCTTTCTGGCCAAGGCAAGAACTGGAAAGGGTCGGTTTGGGGGCAGAAACGTTTTGCAGCCCCCAGCAGAGAAGTCAATTCCAGCCCCCACCACCCCGCACTCCCAGCTCACTTTCTGCCTTCACCTCCGCCTCCCTCTCCTTCCTTCCCCGCAGACCCTCGCCTCCTGCCGGGACGCTCTGGCCTTCTGCTGCAAGGAGAGGCTCCAAGCGGTGGACTTAATGAACCAGCCACTGGACAAGGTTCTAGAGCAGGCCGGCCGCCACTCCTGGGTGGACCTCTCCAGAATCCCCACCTCCCGCATTCAGGGCCAGACAACGCCGCCTCCAGACCCTGTGGGCACGTATACCCCAGGTAGGCCCCCACAGAAAGTCCACGATAGTGGGTGCCCAGCCCCTTCCACTTCTCAGCTGCCCCCTTTCCTGGGGAATTGCCCCTCTAGACTAAACGAGAGGGCCGAGAGCCAGCCTCCAGCCAAGCCCGCGTTCTGGATTAGCTCCTGCCCGGGCTCGCTCCTGCTTCCCGCACTCCCTCGGTCACTCCGGCTCAGACACTGCTGGACGCGACTCATACCCACCCCACTAGCAGCCCTTCCCCTGGACTTTCTCCCAGTCCCTCGGTAAAGCCCCCTCCCCCAAAGAGGGGACAGAGACGTGAGAACCGAGACGTGGGGGACAGGAGGGCTCGCGGCTCAGGCGCGTCCCGCCCTCCCGCAGAGTGCGCCTCGGCGCTGCGTGAAGCCAAGCGACTGTTGACGGAGTCCAAGGACACCTTGCAAGAAATGGCAAAGAACGAGGAGGGCGTCCGGGAGCAACAGCAGCAGATAAGCGATCGCGTGTGCGCCTCGCTGGCCCAAAAGATGCGCGAGACCTCGGAGCTGAAGGTGCCGGCGGCGGGCGCGGCTCGGAGGTGGTGGCTGGGGCCTGGGGGGGTGTGGGGTGGGGGAGTACCGAAGCCTCAGAAGCGGGGCACAGGAGGAGAGGGGACAGGAGGCCAGGCGATCCCCCTGCGCTCCCACCCACCCAGGAAAGAATGAACATGACCTTGGGACTAATGAGAGGAACGATCCACCGGTGCATGAAATTCAACCAAGAGATGTACATCACCCGCGGCCTCATCAAGGTGTGGTTTGGGGGAGGGGTGCACGGGGATGGGGCCAAGGGTGCTCGCGTAGGCTGCGCCTCACTGCTTCCTCCACCACACTCTGCCAGGGTCCGCTGTCAGAAAGTCACCTGGAGACTCGAGAGAAGCTGGACAGACCCCTGGTTCGCGTGTACCAGAGACACGTGGGCACCCAACTCCCCGAGGCCAGGCGCCTCGCCCAGGTGCGCCCCGCTCCGGCCCCCTTCCGCGTCTCCCGCCCTCTCTAGGTGAGGCGTAAGGCTGCTTCCTCCAGCACACCTGGCCTAAGTAAGATCCCCTCAACCCAGATGTGTCATCCCTTCAACCGTCGCCCAGGAGGAGGCCGTCCAATACCCACACCTGTCTCAAATATGTTCCTCTCTGTCGGTCTCACCCTACCCCACTCCCTCATGGCACGACTCCTCGCTCGACCCCACCCTGAGGAGGCTCCTTCCTACACACCTTGCCGAGATGATCTCCCTCATCCCAGGTCCGCCCTTCCCCTCACTCTCCAGGTGCGTCCCCTCACTCAGCCCTACCCTGTGGCGGGTTCTTTTCCAAGCACATCTGGCCCACGTGTGCGAGGCCCTCCCCTCCTCAGCTATGCTCCTGCCCAGGTGGGACCCTTCTGCACGTACGCTGGCCCAAGCGTGTCCCCGCTACCCGAGGCCCGCCCCCGCTTCAGCCGTGCCCCTTTCGCACGCACAGTCCCAGCTGTGTCCGCCCACCTCGCCCCACCCTCGCTCGGGCTCGCGGGTCCCTAGGCATGGCCCCGCCCCTTCCCCAGGGCACAGACAAGCTGCAGCGCCACATCTCGCACGTGGAAAAGAACCTGGAGGGTCTGCTGGCCAAGCGCAAGAATCTGGCCTACAGCCTCAACTGCAAAAAAATCGGGCGTGACGTGGACTACGACGTGGTGCGCCTGCGCCTCCGCCAGCGGCACCCGCACGTGAGCTACCAGCAGACGCAGGGCCTGGTCAACGACTGGGACCCGAGCATGCCGGCGCGCGTCGAGTCCAGCGCCGCCCCCGAATGACAGGCGCAGCCCCCTGTCCCAGCCGGCTGGTCCCGCGCGCTCGGGGTGGGCCCCGGAGCCGAGCCGAGACACACAGGCTGGTGGCCCGCCCTCTCTCTTGACCCACCCACCCTCTGAGCATCCTCTAGCAGAATTATAATTTAAAAATAAAAATTACATTTATTAGGCATCTATTATATATCAATCACTTACCCTACAACACGTTATGGGCGGTGTATCCTGGAAGTTAACATTATGGATTTAGGTGTCAGATATGGGGGAGGGGAGTTCAAATCCTGGCTTCCTAATTTCAAGCTGTGTGGCCTTGGGCAAGTCACTGTCCCTCTCTGTCCTTGGTGTCTCCACCTACAAAATAGGAAGAATAACAGTACCCATCTCAAAGGCTTGTAAGGACAGATGAGTGTAAGGCCTGTATTATGGTGGCTGCATAGACATTATCCTCAGTGCACTGAGTTGTTACCATCCCCATTTTCAGTTGAGGAAGCTGAGGCACAGTGAAGTTAAGGAGATGCCAAAGGTTACACAGCAGCTTTCCCTGTAGCCCTGTCTAGTGGAGATTTATTCTCCAAGACCCCAAGAAGCTCAAGAAGGATGATGGGATTGAGTCCCATTGCCCTTTCCTCCATTTACCTGGGGAGTGGGAGATCTTCAAATTCACAGCATCCTTCATTCGGTTGTTGAACCTCTACAGACTGCCAAGTTCTGAGCCAGGCACTGAGAGAGCAGTGAGAAAGGTTGGCGCGGTCCCTGCTCTCAGGGAGCTCACAAGCAGATGAAGTGCAGCCAATAGCATCCTTTTGGATACAGCTGTAGTGTAGCCTACAGGAAGCCCACCTGACTGCATCCAGCCATCCAGGCACAGCTCACATTCTTCTCTCTGTTCTTGTAGCCTCTTGGACGCCCTCCCATCACAGAACTCCTCACACCAAACGGTGATAATCATGTGCTCTCCATGGAGAGAGTCCAGGATGTGGCATACATATTAATAGAATACGAGTGTTCATTCAAAGCACTAATACTTCCCAAGCAACTGCTCTCTACCAGAGGTGGTGTTCAGTGCTGGGGAGACAGTGAAACCCAAAACAGATTGGTCCCTCCCTCATGGAACTGACCACCAAGATGCTGAGAACAGCCCTCACAAATATTGTTACTTTTTGGCAAAGCCAACTAGTCCCATGGACCCGATGTAGCCCTGCCAACGTTCTACAAAGAAGAAAATGCAGTTCAGTTCCTTTGCCCAGGATCACAGAGTCAGAGAAGGACAAAGCAGGACTAAACCTGGGTGTACACCCTCCCTTGTTCCACACTGGTCAACCATGGTCACTGGTCCCCATAACAACCAAGGGGAAATGGGGTCAATATGCCCATTTGACAGAGGAATACACAGAAAAAAGGAAGCTCCCTGCCCAGGATCACAGAGCTGAGAAGGAGTAGGGCTGAGGGGTTCAGACCAACCATTTCTGACTCAACCATTGCCCAGGGCATCACAGCCAGCTTCCTTATTGCAATAGGGACTTTACAGTCTGGGGGTCACAGGGGGTTCCCTGGGGCTTAGACTCCTACAGGAATGTCCTTCAGGGACTTCCTCCCAGTACCAATCAGGATACCAATAAGAAGAAGATAGCACACACAATTTTTTTTCTTTTTTCTTTTTTTTTTCTTCTTTTTTTTTAAATTTGTATATCACACACAATTTGAAGGAAGATTAACAAAGAGATGACAGTTGATCCTCACTGGAAGATTCTGTATTTGTGAATTCACCTAACACACTAAAATGTACTTGTAAGCCCACAAACCAATACTGTGGTGCTTTCAAGGTCATTTGCAGACATGCACAGAACAGCGAAAGACTTCAGTGGCTCAACATGGTCAAACAAGCTGAGGTCAAACAATGTGTGATGCTCTGTCTTCTTGTTTTATCTCTCCTGTTTAAACAAGCATCCAAATGTAGTATTACTCAGCCACAAGTGAATGACATCCTGACATTTGCAACAACATGGATGGACTCAGATGGAAATGGCAGTCAGCTCCGTTGGACAGAGAAAGGCAACTACCATATGATTTCACTTACATTTGTAACCTAAAAATCAAAACAAATGAATAAACAGAGTAGAAACTCATAGATACAGAGAACAAACTGATGGATGCTAGGGGGAAGGGGATGAGTGGAAAAGGGCAAGGGGATTAAGAAATACAAACTTCCAATTATAAAATAAGTCACAGGGATGTAATGTACAGCATAAGGAATAGAGTCAATAATGTTGTAGTAACTATGTACAGTGATAGACAGTTACCAGACTTATTGTGGTGAATACTTCATAAAGAATATAAATGTTGAATTACTGTGTTGTACATAGGAAACTAATAATATTATGTCAGCTATAATTTTTAAAAGCATCATATTTGAGCCCTACTTAGTGCCCTGTTTTGTTTTGTATTTTTGTTCTTTGCACTGGTGATTATTTTTGCTGTTTAAAGTGGCCCCTAAGCATAGTGCTGAAATGCTGTCTAGTGCTCCTTAGGCAAGAAGGCTGGGATGTGTCTTATGGATTAGATAATTAGAGAAATGTATTAGATAAGCTTCGTTTGGGCATGAGTTACAGTGCTCTTGGCCTTGATTTTAATATTGATGACTCATTAATATGTAATATATTTTTATTGAACAATGTGTATTAACTAAGGCTTCTTTAAATAGAAACACATATAAAGCAAGGTTATGTATTGATTGCTTGACAAAAATGTTGTGACCAGAGTCTTGAAAGAACCATTTCTCACATTTCCCTGAGAGCAATGGTTGAGGATTTGGGCGAGTCTAGAACATAACGACCACCAGTCATGAGAATTGCCTGTATTTGCAAAGCTGTAAGCAGGAAGTAGGGATAGCACAGTACCAAGGTGCTAATTGTGGTGAGCCACCTTTGTCACTGGTAAGTCTGAAGGGACAAGGTAGTCAGAAGCAGCCAGCCTTGCAATGCTGCAGAGTGGATGCCCCTCCCTACCTCCTTCCATTGGTCAGTGTTCACTGTTGGTCAAACCCAGACAGGAAGCCCATTGGCGCAGTCCATACATCCTCCCAGAGCACAGGGTCACCACCACCCTGCTGACTTTTGAGCCCCTTGCAGGTCCTTCCTGAGGCTGGGGGATCTGCCTGCATCTTTGTCCATTCAACCTGCCCAGAAACCTCTCATGGGGATGTAAATGCTCTCCTTGCATGCAATGCCTCACCCTCTGGGTTGAACATGCCACCTTCATTCTTGCTAATACAGCCCGTTTGTCACCTCAGTGGCCCAATGTTCCCCAACAGCATTTGCGCAACCCCCTCAGTTGCCTCAGAGCTGAGATTTCAGCTGCTGCCCCAGCCCGAGTCGTGACACCCTTTCAATGACACCACAAGGTGGATGTCATCATCCCCACATGAAAGATGAAGAAATAGGTCTGAGCAGGAGCAAGATTTTAAAAGCCACCCAGCAAGTCAGGGGTTAAGTCTGGATTTTAAAAAGTGTGGGGATGCCCACACACAGGGCTAGCCACTGCTCCCAAAGAATGAGCCAGGTGCCATCGTCCTGAGATCACCTACAGTGCTTTCAGTGAAACACCTTTCTGGGCCACCATCCAGAATCTGAATCCCAGGGGGCAGGGCCCAGGGCTCTGCATTTCCAGTGAGCTCCCCAGGGGAGTTTGATACGCACCAGTGTTTGAGATGTATTTCCTCCCTGCTGCCCACTCCCAGGGTCCCCTCCTGCACCAGCCCCAGCCCCCGCCCAAGTGTTTTCTTTTTGAGCCAGAAAAAACCAGGAATGTACAACACATAAAATTATATGTTATTTATACTGTATACAATATTTTATATTATAGGTCATACACTAAAATAGTATGTTACAAATATTAAAGTTAAAATTATTAAAATGATAAACCCAGCCTGGATTATATTTATCTTTATACTAATGCAGTTTTTTGGACAATATTTTTAAGTTGTGGTAAAGTAAACATTTTACCACATTTACCATGTTAACCGGTTTTAAGTGCACAGTTCAGTGGCATTAAGCACATACACACTGTTGTGCAGCCGCCACAACTCCCACCTCCAGAACTCTTTCCATCTTCCCAAACTGACACTCTGTCCCAGTGAAACACTAACTCCCATCCCCCTCCTCCACTTTGGCAACTGCTGTCCTACCTTCTGTCCCTGTCATTTGAGTACTCTTAAGTACCTCATGTAAGTTACACCAATGCAGTTTTAAGATAACTTCTAAATATTATTATGAAGGAGCCCACAAAGTCATTCAATTAGTCACTCAGTTGTGTCACCTGAAGCCAGTCACTATGCTGAGCAGCAAGAACAGACATTTTTTTGCAACCGAACACCCTGTTGATTTTACTCCTAAAAATTGTAAACCTGTCTGTTTTCATCCATCTCCTGTCCTGCACACCGCTTCTCCATCTTCCACTCCAAGGAACCATCGCTGTTGCCCGGATGCTCCTGCAGCCTCCTCACTGGTCCTCCTGTCACCATCTTCCCTGTAATGCACAGACACACCTCAGCCAGCGAGAGCATTCTAGTCTACAGAGTAGATCATTGCACTGCCACCCCCACCACCAGCACCCAGGGCTCCTAGAACACAGCCTTACTGTCTCAGTCCATTTGGGCTGCTGTAACAGAATACCACAGACAGAGTGGTTTGGAAACAATAGAAATTTACTGCTGACAGTTCTGGAGACTGGGAAGTCCAAGATCAAGATGCCAGCATGGTTGCTCCCTGGTTTGTAACCGGTACCTTCTCGCCATGTCCACACACGGTGGCAGGAGCTCTCTGGAGAGTCTTTTATAAGGACATTAATCCCATCCCTGGGATGACCTTCATGACCTAATCACCTCCCCAAAGCCCCACCTCCTAATAACAGCATCTTTGAGGGTTAAGATTTCAACCTATGCATTTGGGGAGGGATAGGAACATTCAGACCATATTGATTTGACCTCACCATCTGCTTGCCCTGCTGCACCCCATCATCTCAGTCAACTCCCCCTCCCCCAATTCAACAATTTGAGCTTCAGCCATTTTTCTTTCTGTATGAGTTTCCTATTGCTAGGGTAACCACCACAAACTTAGTGG
This sequence comes from Lyroderma lyra, assembly GCA_004026885.1. NCBI lineage: Eukaryota > Metazoa > Chordata > Mammalia > Chiroptera > Megadermatidae > Lyroderma > Lyroderma lyra. The sequence goes on along the minus strand of PVJL010007518.1, from coordinate 25,740 downwards.
CTTAAAACAGTGCAAATTTAGAGCTTACCGTTCTGGGAATCAGAAGTCCTGGCTGGATTTCACTGGGCTGTTATTAAGGTGTCCATAGGACCACGGTCCCTCCAGAGGCTCTGGGGAAGAACCCATTTTCTGGCAGCTTCCAGTTTCTAGAGGCTGCCTGCATTCCTTTGCTCGAGGCCTCTTCTTCCATCTTCAAAGCCAGTAGGAGCATCTTTAAGTCTCTCTCTGACTGTAACTCTTTGCTTATACTATCACACCTCCGCCTTCTGGCTTTGAACCCTCCTGCCTGCCTCTTATAAGAAGCCCTGAGATGACATTGGGCCCACCAGGATAATCCAGGGTAATCTTCCCAGCTTAAGATCCTTAATCACCTCTGCAATGTCCCTCCTGCCATGTAAGGTGACATATTCACAGGTTCCGGGGATTTGGACATGGACATCTTTGGGGATGGGAGGGGAGCATTATTCAGCCTAACCACAGTTACTTGCACACTTCAAACTTGCTTTTGCCTCCAAGCATTTGCACATGTTACTCCCTCTGCTTAGAGAATTCTCTCCCACGTTGTTATGTCAGTGCATGGAGATTATACCCATTCTGTAATGCATGTCATAAATTGTTTAAGAACACTTGTTACAAAAATGTTTCTAAGGACACTACTTGCCATTTGCATTGAGGGAAAAAATTAAGAAGAAAATTCTCTCCCTCCCCTTTTTCCTGTCTAGCCCCATCAGTTTTCCTTTCCCACAGACCAGGTCAAACTTCTATTTATTGTTTCCATATAGCTCCCTGCCCTTTTCCTTCATAATTCTCACCCCATTTGTGTGTGTGGCAGTCTAGTTCCCGTCAGGTCCCTGAGGGTTGTTTGGGGTAATTGCCTTAGTTTGGGGTGCTCTAGAAACAAACTCTGAAGCAAGAATTCAAGTGTAAGAGGTTTATCTGAAAGGCAATCCTAGGAAGCCCCAGGACAGGAGCAGGGCAGTGATGCAGGGATGACAAGGCAGCCACCAATGGGTGTGAAGCAGGTTACCACCGTGGACAACTGAGGCCCCATCCTGCTGGGACGTCTCAGAAATGGTGGAAAGCATGTACTTCAATTATTCCAGCCAAGGAGTGAGGGAGCCGGGGTTCTTATCCACCAACTCTAGTCAGTCAATGTTTGAGGGCTGCTCCCAGGGTTGAGGAGTAACTCCCTAGTACCTCTGGCCTGTTCTTTGAATGCGCCAAGCCAGCTTCATAGATTAGAGAGCCTTCAAGCAGGGAGCTACAGGGGCTAGTGGTGGGAAGGCTGTGGGACTGGTGCCAAGGATATGGGTGTGGCAACAATAACATTTGCTACAGGGAAGGATCATATCTATCTTACTACTCTTGTATCCCCAGTACCTGGCACATATCAAACATTGGGTAAATATTTGTTACATGAATCGATGAACAAATAAACAGTTTAATTTAAAGTTTGCAGTGTGTTTCTACATGCATTGCCTTATATGTGAATGTATTTTTCCCCACCAGCTAAAACAATAATTCTTATGTAACATCAAATATCATAGTCAGCATTCAGATTTCTTCAATTAGGTCATTTAAAAAATGTACTTGTTCCAAGCACAATTTCAAGTAAGGCACATACAGTCATGCATTGCCTTATTTAATTTCCAGTTTTAGAAATGCAAAGGTCCCTTTGCAATCATCCAGTTAACCGTGACTTTGCTGGTTTCCTTATTATCTTCCCAGTTTTCCTGGAAAATAAGAGACTGGCAGAGGAAGCAGTACAGTATGATCTGAGAAGAGAAGCAGACCTGGGCTTGACCCTTCCTGGCAGTGTTGCCTTAAGCACCTTATTTAACCTTTCTGAGCCTCCATTTTCTTGCTGTAAAACTGGATAATAGAAGTACCTCTCTCACTACATTGCTATCACGGTTCATTAAGACAATATTGCATGTCATTCACCCGAGTGCCTGATGCAGAGGCAGGTTTCCATAAATGGTAAAACATGCTCATGTTTTACTGAAGTGAAATTCACATGACATAAAATCAGTCATTTTAAAATATACAATTTGGTGGCATTTGGCACATGCACAATGTTGTGTAACCACCACCTCTATCTAGTTCCAAAACATTTTCATGACACCAAAAGGAGAACTTACATTCTTAGAAATCATTCTTATTCTACTCTAAGATCTTACTGCTTCTCAGAGAAGTTTAACCATAGGGAAGATACTTTGTGAAGTAGTGAGTTCCCTGACATAGAACCAATCAAGCATAGGCTAGAATTTCCCAGGGACATTAGACTGAGGAGACTCCCATTGGACTAAAACAGTAGTTCTCAACAAACACAGATTGGATATAAACAATTGGCAATGTCCGGAGGCATTTTTGGTTGTCACACTAGGGATGGGGGTAGGGGATGCTGCTGGAGTCTAGTGGGTAGAGGCCAGGATGCTGATAAATGTCCTGCAGTGCCCAAGACAGACCCCCTGCCATGACAAAGAATTACCCAGCCCAAGATGGTCAATTGTGTCTGTCCAGGTTGAGAGACCCTGGACTAAACTAAGTGCCTCAGGGTCACCTCTAAAGTCAAACATTCTTTTTTTTTTTAAAATAGCTTTATTGAGATAGAATTGACAAATAAAATTTGTACATAATGTGTGCAACTTAATGTTTCATGTACATTGTGAAATGGTCACCACCATTAAGCTAATTATCATATCATCACCTTGCGTATGGTTACCATTTCCTTCTTTGTGTGTGTGGTGAGGACACTTAATAGTTACCCGCTTAGCAAATTTCAAATATACAATACAGTATTGTTAACTGTAGTTACTGCCCTTTGCATCAGGTCTCCAGGACTTACTCATTTTACATAACGGTAAGTTTATATACTTTGACCAACATTTTCCTCATTTTACCCACCCAAACCCATCCCTAATCCCTGGTAACCATTCTGTTTCTATGAGCTTGCAGTAAAAAAATTCTTAAGCAAATACTGGAAGGAAATACAGCAACATGTGGTCATTTCAGTGCATTCGTTTTTCCATTTAAGGTAACACCCCAAGTCCCATCATAAATACTTCTACCGCAAACTCCAGAATCTCTTGGTGATGAGCAGTTCTTGCGGTCAATAACCCAAACAGTAAGGTATATGCCCGATACATATCAAATAAACAGAGTTGGGAATCAAACAGGAGGTGGTGATACCATACGGCCCCACAATCTCTCTTCTGGGCATCTACCTCAAAAATCTGACAACATCTGTAAAGATATACAAGGTCTGACAATTAAGTTCGTGAACTTTCCACCATGCACTTACATTGGCAGCACTGTACAAACAACTCAGTAGGGTTTTATATCTGTGTCTCATAACTGTGTTCGTGCCAATGTGTGGTGGTCAGTGTCTTGCTGAGGGGAGTTCATTATTGTTTATGAGTGTTTTTGAGTGCCATCTCTTGAATTAGAGCAATGAATAAACATTAAATTTCTTGTTAAACTTGGCAGGAGTGGAAGTAAAATCAGGGACATGTTAGTTTAAGTTTATGGGGATAATGCTATGAAAAATATGTCAGTGGACAAACGAATTAAACATTTTTCTGAGGGGAGAGAGTGTCACTAATGAAGAGAGGTCAGGGAAACCAGTAATGAGCAGAACTGATAAAAACATTGCAAATATTCATCGAATTGTGTGCCAAAATCATTGGTTGATTATGAGAAGCATAGCAGATCAAGTAAACATTGATGGAGAAACAGGAAAATCTTAACTGAAAATCTTGGCATGAGAAAGGTGTGTGCAAAAATGGTTCCGAAGGAGCTCACTGATGAATAAAAGCAAAGGAGATTGTCGAAGTTTGCCAAGACCTTTTGGAAATGCAAGACAATGTTTTGGGGCATGCTAGCACTGGTGATGAAACATGGGTGTACCAATACGACCCTGAAACAAAGCATCAAAGTGCACAGTGGAAGTCAGCCAATTCTCTATGACCAAAACATTCTGTTCAGTACAAATCAAGAGTCAAAATTATGTTGCTAACCTTTTTTGATATCAGAGGGATTATTCATTATGAATTTGTACCAACTAGACAAACAGTCAACCAAGTTTACTCTTTGGAAGAACTGAAAAGGCTGCATGAAAAAGTTAGATGAAAACTACCTGAACTTTTTGCCAACTACTCATGGCTCTTGCATCATGACACTGCACCATCTCCCAAGGCACTGTCTGTGAGGGAGTTTTTAGCCAGTACACAAATAACTGTATTGGAACACCCTCCCACTCACCTGATCTGGCCCCCCATGACTTTTTTCTTTACCTGAAGATAAAGAAAATATCGAAAGGAAGACATTTTGATGACATTCAGGACATCAAGGGAAATACAATGACAGCTCTGATGGCCATTCCAGAAAAAGACTTCCAAAATTGCTTTGAAAGTTGAACTAGGCACTGGCCTTGGTGCACAGCTTCCCAAGGAGAGTACTTCAAACTTGACCATAGTAATATTCAGCAATGACGTATTTAACACTTTTTCTAAGATGATTTCACAAATTTAATTGTCAGACCTCACATGTACCCCTATGTTCATTGCAGTGTTATTCACGGTGACCAAGACATGAAAACAACCAAAGTGTCCTTTGATAGATGATTAGATAAAGAAGCTGTGGTACATACACACAATGTAATATTACTTGACCATAAGAAAAGATGAAATACTGCCATTTGCGACAACATGAATGGATCTTGAGATTGTCATGCTAAGTGAAATAAGTCAGACAGAAAAAGTCAAGAACCATATGATTTCACTCTTTTGTGAGATGTAAAACTGAAAGCAACAAATGAACAAGACAAACAAACAAAAAAATCATAGACAAAGGCAACAGTTTAGTGGTTCCCAGAGGGCAAGTGGGAGTGGCAGAAGAGGGTAAAGGGGGTCAAATATATGGTGACAGAAGGAGAACTGACTTTGGTGGTGAACACACAATGCAATACATAGATAATGTATTATAAAATTGTACACTTGAAACCTATATAAATTTACTAACCAATGTCACCCCAAGAATTTAATTAAAAATTTTTAAAGGACAAGCAAATTAAATAAAGTGTTTGAATACATAATAAAATGAAATAAAAGCCCTATGATGAAATGGGGTTTGAACACTGAGCAGTACTTGGTCATCAGTAAATAGCACATCTTTCTAGGCAGAATATTAAAGACTTCTTTCTCTGGCAATAGACCAAGCTCTTTTTGCTCACAGAAAACTCAGGATGAGGGCACATACTTTTAACTAGTAGATAAATAAGTCTTGGAAATCTAACACACAGTACAATGATTATAGACAACAAAACTGTATTGTGAACATTAAACTTTCTAAGAGAATAGATCTTAATTGTTCCCACCACTAGAAGAAATGGTCATTAAGTGACATGACAGAGGGATTAGCTAGTGGTACAATAACAATCATACCACTAGCAACACAATGTATGTAATCACTATGTTGTACAGGCTGATCTTAGTGATATTGGTTCCAGAACACTATCATAAAGTATCGCAATTACATGAGTCACATGAATTTTTTGATTTCCCAGTACATATAAAAGTTATACTTACACGATATAATCTCTTAAATGTGAAATAGCATTATATTTTTTAAAAACCAATATACATACCTTAACTTAAAAAACTTTATTGCTAAAAATGCTCTTGGCTGAAAAACGGCATGAATAGAGTTGCTCAACGCAGGGTTGCCACAGATCTTCAATTGGTAAAAAACACACTATCTGCAAAGTGCAGTAAGATGAGGTATGTCTATACTCCCTAAACTGACACGGTGTTATTATCAATCATACCTCAATTTCAAAATTGTTTTAAAAATTCAGAAGTAAATTTGAAGGCTGAAAACATGTTTTGATTTGTTAACTTGCAAAAGAGCCTCACCTTCAGAGAACTGGCTCTCAGAATTAAGGTTTGACATATAGTTAAAAGCTCAACCCACAAAAGTATGTTATTATGGTTGGCATTCTAATTGGTGGGGCAAATATAGTAGGTCCTCATGGTGGTTCTCTGCAGGTGTCAGGACTGCAAAATACCAGCAGTACACTGTTTTCTTTTAAGGAGTCAGCAACATACAGGCCTGTATTCATGATCTACTGTTATATAACAAATTATCCAAAAACTCAGTGGCTTGAAACAACATTTATTATCTCTGTCTCTTGTCTCAGGGTCTTGCACAAAGCTGAAGTCAAGATAGCAGCCGAGGTTGTGGTCTCACCGGAAAGCCTGTCTGGGGGAGGCTGCACTTCCAGGCTCACTGGCAGGTTGTGGCAGGTTGTGGCCTCACAGGCAGTTGGCCGGTGACGGGCCGGTGACTGCCCTCTTTCGTTTCCTGCCTCACTGGCCTCTCCAACATAGCAGCTCACATCTTCAACGTGTGAAAACCCAGACAAGTAAGACAAGCCATAGATAGAGATGGCAGAAGTCACAGGCTTCTTGTAACCTAATCTCAGAAGTGACGTTCTGTCACTGTTGTCCTATTCTACGATTGAGCAGCTTCAGAAAAGACCAGGTGCGCATTTCATGTGTAGTTTTCTCAGGATGCAAAGGGTTTGTCTGACAGTCATATGTGATATGCGTGCTTAGCCTTGATGGGAATTTGGATAAGCTAAGGACAGATCGAAAGTTTCACAGTCCTACCCATTCTTCTCTTTTAGAGAAATTTCCTTGTCTATTGTCTTCCGACTTCTGACTTTGCCTGTGGGAGAGTCTTTCTTGCTTAATCTGTCTCCAAAAATACATCGTTTTTTTATCTTCTTTTTTTATTGTTAAATATATTGGGGTGACATTGGTTAGTAAAAATTACATAGGTCCCAAGTGTGCAATTCTACAGTACATCATCTATGTGTTGTGTTATGTGTTCACCACCCAGAGTCAGTTCTCTCTCCATCACCATGTGTTTGAGACCCTGTCCCTTCTCTCCCACCCTCCTCTCCTCATACCCTCAGTTAACCACTGACCTCTAAACTATTGATTGTGTCCATGAGTTTTGTTTCTTTGTTGCTTTCAGCTTTTTGTTTCATATATGAGTGGAATCATGTGGTTCTTGGTTTGTTTGTTTGTTGCCTGACTTATTTTGCTTTACATGATGGTCTCATGGTCCATCCATGTGGTCATAAATGAGCCTACTTCATCTTTTCTTATGGCTGAGTAACATTCCATTGTGTGTACAAAAATACATCTTAAATGGGCATAAGAGATGGAACTTTGGGGATGGAGAGTGCAGAGTCCAAAGTTCACTTCCTGCTAATACAGATTTAGAATCAGAACTGTTTTGGGGTTTGACCAACATCATAGGCTTTTGCAACACACTAGCATTGCAGGCAATCCTGCTGTCATCCCTTTTCCGCACCAGTTTTCCACCCAGGCGCCTTTTCTCACATGGCTGGGGCTCTCTCTCACTCATCTGTTCCCATTTCCTTCCTCACCCATTTCTGAAAACAAACAAACAAACAAACAAAAAGCATGTTTGTGAGTCTTTCTTGCAAGAGTAACCACAATTGTCATTTCTGCTTAATCAGGGTATTAATACATGATAATTATTCTTTTATCTTCATCTTAAGCCTCATTAATAGCACAGCATTAGAGCCATCATTAATTGCTGGCAAATCATGGCATCGCACAGCACTTTGAACCAGGTTCCTCCCCTGGAGACTTGGCTCAGCCTATTGATGGTATCAGTTTACCTCCCTCCTGCTCCTTTCCTTCACCCTCATCATGAAAAACACATGCAGTGCACATACCACAGTTTCCAAAACACCAACCAGCTGATCAGAGCTGGTCTCTTTGTGTCGAGTGAAGAGGCAGGGGTCCCAGGTGTGGCAGAGTCTTGTCCGGGTCACCAACCAGCTCGTGTAGATCAATGGGAGTCCCCAGCTGCTGTCCAGGCCATCTCAACCAGGAAGTAATGCTGGAGAGAAAAGGATGCATCCAAGAGGTAGTTAGGAAGTAAAATAAAGTGCTTTCTAAATAACAGGCACTTTTCTAAATGCTTTCGATATATTAACTCCTGACAAATATCAGGCAAGGCAGGCATTACTATGTCTTCTTTACAGATGAGGGCACTGGGCCATCAAGAGGTTCTGTAATTCAAGTCACTGGAGTCAGGCATCCAACCCAGTCTGATTCTGAAAGTTACATCTTTGGCCATTATGCCATTGTGTCTTCCACTCAATTATCTGCTTGCTAATAGAGTGAATATTGCCCATTTATTTGCATCCTTTCCACCTGCACCCTCTTACACACACACACACACACACACACACACACACACACCCCTACAGGAAATTGGTAGGGATAGGAGCAACTGAGGCACGTACATTGCCCAAGGGGTGGACCAGGTCAAAGAACGTGGCTGGGCTGTACAGAATGGGCCCAAATGGAAACCCCATACCCCTAAGCAGTCTATTCTCTCATTGTCCCAGCCTTTGCAACCATTACTCTGCATTCATTCTGTCTCTGCAGATTTTGCCTATTCTTATTCACAATAATCCTAAGGTGGGAGCAACCCAAATGTCCATCGATGAATGAATGCATAAACAAAATGTGGTCAAGCCATACAACAGGATATTATTCAGAAATAAAAAAGAATGAAACTCTGATATATGCTACAATATGGACAGACCTTGAAAGCATTACATTCAAGTAAAAGGAGCCAGACAAAAACTGCCACATAGTGTATGGTGTCACAGGATTTTTAAAAGCCCCAGATGACCGTGATATGCAGCCATGCTCTGGAACCAGCACCTTATACTGTGTTGGGTTTCATTCAGTAAAAGATTGTTGCCCAATCCATGTAGAGAAGGTAAGAGAACTCTGGTTATCAGACCTGCTTTAGTCACCCTGAGCAGTTTGGGCTGGTTCACTTACTCTGCTGAGCCCATGTGACCATCTCAGGCTGGACTAGGAAGAGTAACTAAGCCTCTTTTAGATTTCTTTTTTGTTGATCTGACCCTTGGGCCATGAAGGAAGAAAAATAAGAGAGTTCAGGAGTCTGGGAGAGTGGCCCTCTGAACCCAGCTCCACCACTTTTGAGCCCACTTACTTAACTTTTCTAAACGTGTTTTCTCTGTGCAATCTCACAGTCATCGAAATGAGAGCTCCCATCCTTCAGAGGCTCCCAGTGGGCGCCTAAAATGACAGCTGCCTTCCTGTGCTCCCTGTTGTATTGCAAGCTCAGTGACTTGCAAAACTTTGATACATTCCGAAGGAGTGGCTGGAGCCCAGGGGCATCTTCCCTACAAAATCCTGTTGGACAAGATACCAGCTCGTCTTGTCTTGTCAGGAACCCATGGGCTGTTTACACCCCAAGGAGCCTGGGCTGATGAGAAGTTGCTAAGTTTTTGGCCTCCTTTCATCATGATGAGATCTCACTGCTGCAGCTTCACAGGCAAAGGGGTCCCCCAAAGGTCAGGACCTGAGATTCAATGGAACCATGACCTGGTGACACCGAGGAGAGAACAGAAGCATCAAGCAAGAAAAAGGTGCTATTGCTGCAAAGATGAGTTCAAGCACGTGCCCATAGGTGAGCATGAGCTCTTTGGGCACATGACCGTTCTCTGGCCGTGTGTGAAAGGAGGACGTGCCAACCATGCCTGTAAACTCACAGAAAAATGGTGCCCAGGAAGCACGAGAATATTTAACGAACCATCTCCTTTCCCTGTTCTGCAAAATAGTCCGAGAGGCTGAGAAGCCTGGGGACAGGGCGCCCTCACCCATATCTGCCTGAGAAATAAGTTTGTTCTGTATCTGAGATGTCTTTGCTGACAGTGATTGTGAACAATGTCACCTGCACCTGGGCATCAATCTTTTACTGATTGAAACCCAACATAGTATAAGGTGCTGGTTCCAAACATTTGCTAACATCATGGTCATCTGGGGCTTTAAAAAACCCCGTGGCACCATATGCTATGTGACCTTTTGTGCCTGGCTCCCCTTACTTCAAAATAATGCTTTCAATGTCTGTCCATACTGTAGCATGTATCAGAGTCTCATTCTTTTTTATTTCTGAATAGCATCCCGTCGTATGGATAGACCACATTTTGTTTATGCATTCACCCACGGATGGACATTTGGGTTGCTCCCACCTTAGGGTTATTGGGAATAAGAATAGGCAAAATCTACAAAGAGGGAATGAATGCAGAGTAATGGTTGCAAAGGCTGGGACCAGGAGAGAATGGACAGTTTAATGGGTATGAGGTTTCCATTTGGGGTAACAAAAATGTTCTGAAACTAGACAGAGGTAATGGTTACACAACGTTGTGAATGTGCTCAATGCAACTGAATTGCACACTTTAAAGTGGTTGCAAGCTTGGTCCCGCTGCTGTGAGGTGGACGCTCAGCAGACTCGGCGCCAGCTGGCTCCTTCCCTACGACCACCATGGCGAAAATGGCTTCAGGAGTGCAAGTTGTTGATGAAGTATGTCGCATCCTTTATGACATGAAGGTTCAGAAATGTTCCACACCAGAAGAAATCAAGAAAAGATAGAAGGCTATCATTTTTTGTCTCAGTGCAGACAAAATGTGCTTCATTGTGGAAGAAGGCAAAGAGATCTTGGTTGGAGATGTTGGTGTAACCATAACCGATCCCTTCAAGCATTTTGAAGGAATGCTTCCTGAGAAAGATTGTCACTATGCTTTGTATGATGCAAGCTTTGAAACCAAGGAATCCAGAAAAGAGGAGTTGGTGTATTTTTTGTGGGCACCAGAGCTAGCACCTCTGAAAAGTAAAACGATCTATGCGAGTTTCAAGGATGAAATAAAAAAAAATTTCAAGGCATAAAACATGAATGTCAAGTAAATGGGCCAGAAGACCTCAATTGGGACTGTATTCCGGAAAAGCTAGGTGGATCCTTAATTGTAGCTTTTGAAGGATGCCCTGTGTAGATCATTATTCAGTGCCACAGATAGAAAGCTTCCATGTTTCATGTTATCCTCTTGCTATATAAGTAAAGCAAATGTTTAGGCCAGGGTCTCACTGAGGGAGAGCTGTCTTGTCATCTGTTAGAGTAAGTATTCTATAAACATGTGCAAACAGCTCTAAATAAATCTAAAGTTTTAAAAAATAAATAAATAAAGTGGTTGCAATGGTAAATTTATGTTGAACATGGCCTGAAACCCACTAAACCAGTTGGGCCCCATCTAAACCTGATCTCTGGGGATGGGAGCCAGGCACTAATACTTTTTTAAGTACCTTGGTGATTTTTTTTTTAAATTTTTTAAAATTAATTTATTTTATTTTTTTAAATTCATTTTTATTGTTAGACTTATTGGGGTGACATCTGTTAGCAAGGATAGTACCTTGGTGATTTAGATGTGCAACCAAGTTGGAGAGCCAGTGGTGTAAGAGGAAGAGGAAGAACTCATGTGAATTAAGCACCTACACTTCCCAGGCCTTAATACAAGTGTTATCTTCCCCGAGATCCACCTCAAACATGCTAATCATTCTGCATCACCTAGCCCTGTCTACTTCCACTTCAAACACACATCAGCATCCAAATTATTTTGTTTATTCATCTGTTTGGTTGTTCTCTGTCCCTATCCACAAAACCAATGGCATTCAATCTTCAACGCATTCAATTCACCTGGGTCCTTTTTTAAAAAAAAACAATACCATCAGAAAATAAACAATCAAATTTCATCATATAAAAAAACTAGACAATTATTAAATGAGTAATAATAAATACAGTTCATCAACTGAATGAGTTGATTAACCAATGGTTGCCCTAGCCCATGGTGATTTATTCTTTTCTCCTTACCTTTTCGGCTCACACTCTTCTGATATTTCTTGAGCACCTATTCTTTTTATTTCTTTTTTTGTTTTGTTTTGTGTTGTTTTTTATGTGGGTAGCTCCCTGGCTGGGAATTGAACCCAGGCCGCAGCGTTGACAGCGCCAAAGCCCTAGCCACTGCACCACCAGGGAACCCCCATGAGCACCTATTCTTGAGCCCCCTGCCAAGTCTCGTGTTAGATGTTTTTTATACTCCAGCTTAGATGAGGGGGTGGTGTTAGTCCCAGTTCGTACCTGTAGGGTTAGGGAACATGAATGTCAATTCTCCAGACATTTGTTCCTGACTCACAGACACTCGTTGAACATTTTCCATGAGGCACGCCAGGGGCTGAATCAACACCAGACATGGGACTCACACTGTCGCCCACCAGCTGTCCTTTGGGGGAGGCAGATATCAAACTGGTATTACACAAAAAGTGTGGCTGCCCCAGAGAAGAGGAAAGAGACCCGGGAGTTTGGGCTTTGACTTGATCCAGGGAGGGTTCAGAGACAGCTTTCTGCAGACGCTTCATTTTACCTAAGATTTGACTGATCATTTAACAACCGGGAGTTATAGCACTCCCAAGCTCCAAATTCTTCAGTGGCTCCCCATTTCCTATCACATAGGGGACCAATTCGTTTTTTCTTTCTTTCTTTTTTTTTTTTGCCTGGGACTTTTCTGGGATTTTTTAGCATTGAAATCCCTGTATCCCCTAAGTCCTGGGGAAACCAAGGTGGTTGGCCTTCCTACAACCCAACCCAATCCAGACTCCCTGGAGTGGCTTCAAGCCCCTTCATGATCTCATCCCTTCCTGGACTGGTCTCACCAGACAGACTGTTTTAAGTGGGACAGAAAACAACGGTACTGTCCCATTTCAAATGGTATGTATAGTCAGCCTACTGACACCCTGAATTTAGCCCAGTAAAACTAGGGTGACCATATGTACGGTTTAAAATGGGACAGTACCATTGTTTTCTGTCCCGTGTAAGATAGGATGTTTGATCAGCCTATCCTGGACTCATGTCTCACCTGGACTCACTTCTCACCATCACCATCTCTTACACTTTAGCCACCAGCCACACAGAAGCACCCATGGTAACTTGAAGCCACCAAGCTCTTTTTTACCTCATACCCCCACCTGGAAAGCACCTACTTAATTTCTCAGGTCTTGCATGAAATGCCAGCTCCTCTAGGAAGCAAACTACAGCCTTATAATCTCTAGGCATGAATTCCTTCATGAAGTCTTCACACTAGGTTGTCTTTCTCTGGTTAATGAATTGTCAGATAACTCTGATTAATATAAGTAATCAACTTATTGATTAATTAACTAACAGTCCAGCCAGCAGTGACACACCCTTCTCTTACACACTGACACTGTGTAAACATACTCATGTCTTATTAGAGGAGCCTTGTCATTAATAGACTGAGGAGAAATTGATAAGGACCCATCTCTGCCACTCATCATTTCAAGAGAAAATTAGACATCCCAGCTCATTCATCTGCTCAGCTGTTCTTTCCTGTGCATCTACAATGTGCTGACTGAAATGTTCAAACATGGCCTCTGCTTTCTTGAAGAAATGCTTTTCATCCCTGGACACAGGGCTGGACCCTCTCATGAACTCCCTCAGGGACACTCAGCATTGTGCTGCAGCCAGCTTTTCCTAACTCCACGTTGTGACACCATGTTGGTAACTTGAAATCAGTCACCATGAGAGTATTTACGCTATGGAAGTTGGAAAACACTACAAAACACTGGAAACATGTGAAAATGTCCAAATTTTGTTGTTTGTTTGTTTTTTTGTTTTTGTTTAAGCGAGCCCATTGTTAAACATTTTCCAGTACACCATTGCCAACATTCAAATTCCCAATTCCTTCCCCTAGGATCCGGTCTTCTTAGTTGACCAGACTTTATGAAAGAAGAGATTTCAAGAAGCAAGAAGGTGGCAGAAGCGTAGGTTAGCTAAAATGTTTGATATGGGATGTTGGGTCTGGTTGGATTGGGTCTTTCTCCGGTTTTCGTTTCTCTTACAATGAAAAATGTGTTCTTTTTACACCATCACAGAACAAAGTGATGCCATGTCTCCCAAACACGGTAGGTGATTCCATGAACTCCCAGGTGTGTTGCTCTATCCTCTCCTGGAATGGTCAGGCCTTCCCTGGGTCAGGAACAGGAGAGGGGATGCTTTCCTACATGCTTCACACACACAGCCCAACAGCCCCCCACGCCCTACCAGTGCACAGAAAACTCATGGTTGGAACACGATCTGTAATTAGTGCTTTTTACAGTGCTAGGGACAATGAGGCAATTTGCAAGATCTGCGGGCTTTTGGTGGTAGTGGAGATGGAGGAAAAGGAAGAGAAGGAGGAGATGATATGAAATTGCAATCTTCACAAAGATGAAAACTATATTAGTTTTATTCATCAATATTGACCCAGTATCAGACATAGTGCTCAATAAATATTTGTTGAAAAACGGAATAAAGGAGAACTAGGAAGGTGAAGAGTGAGACGAAAAAGAAAACAGCATTCTCTTACATGCCAAGTAATAGAATTGCTGGGTCCTTTACTGCAGGGTACCTCTCTGACTCTCCCCAGTAGCCCTAGTAAGTCTTCATTTCTCACATAAGGAAACTGAGGCTTGGTGGAAACGTCCTGGATTGTTGATGATGCGGAGATATGGGCATTCTCTCATATATTGTTGGAGATGGAAAGTGCATTGTTAAAGACTTTAGAGGAAGGCAAATTAGCAGTCAGAACTTATGAAAATTTTTTATGCCTATGCCCTTTGCACCAATAATTCTACATCTAGAATCCTCTATTCCAGAAAAGGCTCAATCTTGTGCCTAAAGGGGAATGTACAAGGTTGCTCATAGTAAGCGATATTTGTCACAGCGGAAAAACTAGAAACATAAGAAATGTCCATCAGCAGGGAGATGACTAACCGACTACTGTAACGTTCATCTATGGAATATTGTGCAGCTCATAGAAGCAATGACGTAGCACATGTACTGGAATGGTTAAAATGAAAAAGATAAGAAATACCAAGCGCTGACATGTATTTGGAACCTGCTGGGAGAGTAAAAACAGCACACTCCTTTGGAAAATGGTTTGGCAATAGCTAAAAAATTATACATATTAATACATGCCCTATTACCCAACAATTCCACTCAAGTATATGCTAGAAACTAGAAATTACCCAAATGCCCATCAATAGCTGATTGATAAATAAATTGGACCTAGATAAATAAGTTTTGGTATATTCACACAATGGAATACCACAAAGCATGTGTCCTCAAGGAGAGCAATATTTTCCCTCTATATAGGGCAAAAGTTGGTTTTGGGGGAGTAAAAAACTATACAAGTATCTATAATATACTCATACAGATATAAATATATAGTTGAATGGATTGATGGATAGATGATAGCTAGCTAGCTAGATAGATAGATATGAGAGAGAGATGATAGATATACAGTATACCTGTGATATTAAATTTCACAGAGGGACAATTAAATGGTTTCTTGGGGGATGGATGATAGTAAAAAAAATTGAGAAATGCTGCTATTAAGCAATAAGATGGAATACCTACAGACACATGCAAAAAAGGGTTGAATCCCACAAACATAATGTTGAGTGAACAAAGCCAGACACAAAAGAGAAATACTGTGTGATTCCATTCATGTAAAGTACCAACAGCAGGAAAAGTTTATCTATAGTATTGTACAGATACTATACAATATCTGTTGTTGGTACAGGCCGGGGGAGAGTGGTGACAAGGACGGGAGCAGGAGAGGGAATCCTGGGGTGAGGACCTGGACACATTCTTTTCCTTCGTCAGGTCCTGGTTGCATGAGTGTGTTCAGTCTGTGGAAATTCACTGAGCTGCACATTTATGACCTGTGCTTTTTTTCTGTGTGGAGTTATTCTTTAATACAAATTTTTAAAAGAAAATTTAAAATGAGTTTGTTCTATATGTACCAACATAGAAAGATGACCCAGACATATAACTAAGTGAACAAAGCAAGTAACAGAACAATTCAGTAGAATGAGCCAACATATATAACAAAAAGCTATAAACGTGTAAGTCAATGCAGATTAGGTGAGAAACTGCCCCATGTGGTGTCTGAGTTATCTTGAAACAAAAGGAAGAATTGGGAGAATAAGAATGTTCAAGATTTTTAAAATTTTGTCACTGTAGTAAAACAGACATAACACAAAATTTACTATTTTAACCATTTTTAAGTTCAATGGCATTAAGTACATTCACATTGTTGTGCAGCCATCACCAAGTCCATCTCCAGAACTTTTTTCATCTTGCAAAACTAAAATTCTGTCCCCATCAAACACTCACTCCTCATCCCTCTCCCTCAGACCCTGATAACCACCATTCAATTTTCTGTCCCTGTGAATTTGACTCCTCTAGGGACCTCATATAAGTGGAATCATACAATATTTGTTCTTTTTGTACCTGGCTTATTTCTCTCAGTATGATGTCCTCAAGGTTCATCCACGTTGTAGCAGGTGTCAAATTTTCCTTCCTTTTTAAGGCTGAGTAATATTCCACTGTGTGGATGGACCACATTTTGTTTGCTCAGTCATCTGTCAGTGGACACTTGGGTTGCTTCCACCCTTTGGTCTTGTAAATAATGCTACTATGAACATGAGTATACAAAACTCTTCTCAATATCTGTTCTCAATTCTTTTGGCTATAAACCCAGAAGTGGGATTGCTTTATCAAATGGTAATTTTATGTTTAATTTTTTGAGGAACTGCCATTCCTGTGTTCCACAGTGGCTACAGCATTTCATGGGGATGTTCCTGTTGTGCTGAATACTCTTCAGTATTGTTTGAATATTCCACTCCTAGATATAAGCTCAAGAGAAATGAAAACATACATCCACACAGAGATTTGTATGCTAATGCTTGTAAGAGCATCATGCATAATAACCAAAAGGTGGGCACAACCCACACACTCATTCATGAATGGATGAATAAACAAACTTGAGTATATCTACAGAATCGAATATTATTCAACCATAAAAAATGACATACTGATACAGGTTATAACATAGAAGAACCATAAAACACTATTCTGAGTGGAAAAAAGCCATACACAAAGACCACAATTATAATTCCTTTCATGTGAAATGTCCAGAACAGAGAAATCTATAAAGAATATAGATTAGGGTTGCCAGGGGCTGGGGATTGGGGCAATAACTAAAGGACATAGGGTTTCTTTTTAGAGGTGATTAAAATATTCCAAAACTGATAAGCCATGGCTGCACAGCTCTCTAAATATAGTAAAAACCATTGAATTGTACATTTTACGTGGGTGAATTGTATGATATGTAAATTATACCTCTTTAAAGCTGTTAAAATGAAATGAAATGAAGTTAAGTAGAGTGAAAAAAAGTGAAGTGAAATAAAGGCTGAGGAGGAAGGTCATGAAAAAGAGAAGAAAGAAGCGGAATCAGCTGTGAAACATTCATTGAGGCAACTGAACTGGACTTCCTGGGTCTGGGCCGTCCTGGGTTCGAATGCCCAATGTGCCAATTACTGGTGTGTACCTTGGGCAGTCATATTACCTCTAGGAGCCGCAATTTTCTCTTCTGTAAAATGGGAGAAAACGATGCTGAGCTCTTGGGGCTTGATGAGATCATAAGCAAGTGAAGTTGGTATTATCTGCCCAGAAAAGGTGAAAAGAGGTGTAATGATGGAAACGATGGATTGATGATAGCCAGAGGAGCTGGACCTGGGGGTTGCTTTGTGTGGGGCTGGCATGAAAGCCGTAGCTGGTGGGGAAGCTCTGCCTCAGCCTCCTTAGCCAGGGGGTGGTGGTTGAGCTTTGCCATCACTCATTCTGTGGGTGTTTGACTATTTTCTCACCAAGGGTGTGTCCCTCCTGTTGTAAGCTTTCCTGGGTGACAGAAAACTTGCTGGCAATAAAGGTCCAGACGGCTGTGCTGCTCAACTCTCAGGAGAAACCTGGGAAGATCCTGCCTGTCAGTGCCTTCTCCAAGGTCAGCACGTGGGCCTGACCCCTCTTTGGTGCCCAGCCCTGTTGGCCACTAGGAGAGTGGCGAGACAGCCTGGCTTTAAAGAGCAGCGACTTGTAGAGTCAGTAAGTGATTTGGCAGATATTAGCCCCCTGCCTTCTCTCTCTCTCTCTCTCTCTCTGTCTCTCTCTCTGTCTCTCTCTCTCTCTGTCTCTCTCTCTGTCTCTCTCTGTCTGTCTCTCTCTGTCTGTCTGTCTGTCTCTCTCTCTCTCTCTCTCTCTCATTTTCCTCCTATCTCCCTGCAGGGATGCATGTTCGGGCCAGTTTTCCACCCATTCATCCATTTATCCTTTCTTTCACTTGTTTATCTGTTTACTCAAGAAATTCAGCACCGCCTCTGGGCCCATTCCCACACTGGTGACCCAGGTGGAGACAGAGATAAAGAAGTCAGGCTTTCAGTCCTAAAAACTGAGCTGCCGCCTCAGCCACAAGAGTAAGAATCGAAAGTACTGCTGTAATTAATGCCAGTCTAAACAGGCCGAGCTGGGAAGCCTGGAGAAGGGAGAGGCAACTTCCAGTTGGGTTAACAAGGGTCATTAAGCCTACACAGCTATGCCATTACTGTAAAGCATCTAGTGCTCTCTTAAGGTCCTTTTCAGATGAGAAGACAGTCTCAGAGAGTACCCCGAGACGCTCCAGGTCACACAGCTGGGTAGGGGCCAAGGCGGGACTTGAATCTGGTTTATCTCCTGAATCCATGTTCCTTCTATTTTTCTCTCACACAGTATTTGGTTTTTCTTTCCTTACAGCATTGGCTCCATGGGAGGGTGTGTGTGTGTGTGTGTGTGTGTGTGTGTGTGTGTGTGGTGTAAGACAGAAGGTCATAGACTAGAGCTATATAAGGTTAGAGAGCCTGTCTGTCTTACATAGTGCATTCTCAGTGTGTAGCTCATATGAGACATTCAGAAAATACTTGCTGAATAGATAGATACAGGGGTGGTTGGGCGGGTAAGTAGACGGATGGTTGGATGGATGGATGAGTGAGTGGATGGTGAGGAAAGACATGATGCCACCCAAATTAGCAGAGAAGTGTTTTGACTAGGAAAGAAGCATTTCAGGCTGAGGAGGAAGTACAGGAAAAAGCAAGGAGATGGAAAATTCCAAAAATATGACAAAAGTCTTTCTGTTCAGCCCAAGAGTAGAACAGGACTCAGATGAGAATGGAAAACTTAGATGTTCAGGCTCCAGATAGAAGAAGGAAGGTGGATCAATCTGTTCAGATCAGAGACCCCCTGGGAGGGTTTCTAAGTAGCACTCTCCACATTGATGATTTTCTCATTTCAAACCCAACCTGGAGCATCTCCTTGTGGATGGCTCTTCAACTAGACAGGCCCTGGGTGGCAGAGGGGAATGCATGGGGTCGCTTGCCCTGCTTACCAGTTCAATAATGAGTCCAGTCTGTCACAGGCTGGTGAGTGTCCTAAAGGAGGAATAGGGAAATTTCCAGATGAGGGGCATTGTGAAGTGGGCCTAGCAGGAGTTCTGAAGACATCCTGATGTGGAAGACACTACTAGAGTGTCACACTAAAAAGGACACACTTCATGGACTGTCATCTCTTGCCCGGGTCTGACCATGAAACAAGCTCCCACCACTGGGCTCCTATTCAGTTTCAAAAATCCAGCTATACAAACTGTAGTCTATCCCTGAGCCCTCAGCCTGCCTTTGGAGACCTTCAACCCATCTTCTCTTGAATCCCCAGGATCAGCCACGGGTGCTGCCAACTGGACTCAGAATCAGAGACATGAGCAATCCTCGGCCTTTGGAGGAGGTGGGCTGGGTGCAGTTTGGGGAATAGGGTGGGACCCTCTGGGCACAGGGGAGGTGAAGAGCTTAATGTTTCAGAGACAGTGGAGGGGGTGAAAAATCATGACCTGGATTCAGAGCTAGAGGGGCTTTGTGATCATTAAAATAGAGAAAAAGACTCGGAGATAAAACTCAAGTAGGGTTGCGGGGAAGACTACCACATCTTTCGCAAAGTATCCTGTTTCTCTTCTGAAAAGCAATTTGGGGACCGACATCCTTCTTTCTGAAATGGGGTAAGACAGGATTCCAGCTTTAGCTTCAGAAATTCTGAGACCTCTGCCAGTGGGAAAGTAATACTAAAACAAAGCCACTAACTGTGACAACTGGAAGGGACCTTCAAATTTCCGCACACACACACTCACACACTCATTGGCTATATTTGGAAACTGAGGCTCAGATAGGACGAGTGACTTTCCCAAGTGCCCACAGCACTAATACTGAGCAGGGCTCCAAGAAGGAAACTAATTTGTGGTGGTGAGCACACCACAGAGCACACAGAGATGGAATTACGATGTTGTATACCTGACATGTGTATAATCTTATTTGCCAATGTTACCTCAATTAATTTAATAAAAAAATAAAGTATACCCAGTCAAATTAGAATTTTACATCCACAACAAATAATCTTCTGGTATAAGTATATCCCAATAGCTGGGATATACGGGGGCTGTGTGAAAACTATCCAGCCACGTGACATGAAAAATCGAGGCATTTGTGGCTGGAGCTTTTTCCTGGACAGCTTTCATATTTATACTAAAAACCATGGTTTTTAAAAATTATTATTAATCTGAAGTGTGAGTGTAACTAGGCATCCTGCATTTTACCTGGCAACCTTAACTCCAGGCCTCTCTGGACTACATCTCCCGCTTCTCCTTGACCTCTCGACCCCTTTGATTACTTTTATCATCTCTTGGCCCAGGAGGCGTACGATATGTCAGGCGCCCGCCTCGCCCTGACACTGTGTGTCACTAAAGCCCGGGAAGGTTCAGAGGCGGACCTAGACTCCCTGGAACGCATGTTCCAGAGGCTGGGATTTGAGAGTACCATGAAGAGAGATCCCACGGCCCAGGTACTGTACAGCCAGCCCCAGACCAACTGGGGAGGGGCCAGGCCAGAAGGTGGGCTCCAGGGATGCACCTGAGTCTGGCCATTCCTCTCACTCTAGCAATTCCAGGAAGAGTTGGAAAAATTCCAGCAGGTCATTGATGCCCGGAAAGACTTCGTCAGCTGTGCTTTTGTGGTGCTCATGGCTCATGGGCTAGAAGGTCACCTCAAAGGCGAGGACGAGCAGATGGTCGAGCTGGAGAACCTCTTCCAGGTTCTGAACAACAAGAACTGCCCAGCCCTGAGAGCCAAGCCTAAGGTGTACATCGTGCAGGCCTGTCGAGGAGGTGGGGACAGAGCCAGGAACACTCAGTTTGTGTTCCCAGTCCAGCCCTATTCCAGATCTAGAGCCCCAGTCAGGCCTTGCATTGCTAATCTGTTTTAAAACCTTCTTTGCCCACCTTTCTCTCTGACTGCTTTTTCCTCTTCTTGGTGTTTCAGAACGAAGAGACCCTGGTGAAACAGTAGGTGGAGACAATACTGTGATGATCACAAGAGACAGTCTTCAAACCATTCCAACATATACGGACACCCTCCACATCTACTCCACCGTGGAGGGTATGAGCCCCCACCTGGCCCCAGGTGGCCTCTGCTCCCCGACCTCGCCTACACTCCTGACTCCTGAGACGTTCCTCCATGACCCACCCTCTTCCAGGCCCTTTTGTACCACACACACACCCACTCCCACCGCCCCCGAAACCCACTAGTCTGCAATCCCCTGAGCCCGCTTCTGTGCACTCCCCAGGGTACCTTTCCTACAGACACGACAAAGAAGGCTCATGCTTCATCCAGACCCTGGTTGAGGTGTTCTCGGAGGTAAAAGGACCCATACTGGAGCTCCTGTCAGAGGTGAGTTGGGACAGTATGCGAGATCATTTAGATGAAACGCAGATAAAATTCTGTAAACAAAACCTTTGGGTTTAACCAATGTTTGGGCAAACTTTTTTTCCTAATGGTTATGTGTTTTTATGGCAGATTAGGAAAAACAAACAAACAAACACATAACAACAATGTCCAACCAATGATTCCATAGTGATGATGGTAGAGGAGGAGACGATAAAGGTCGTTCACTTGAGGAAGGGGATACCCACCGGTCCCTCTTCTCTAACCTTCTCCCCATAAACCCATTATACCGGCCCCCACAGGGGCCGAGCCCCAAGCTGACCACACCTGTTGCTACAGGTCACCCGGCGGATGGCAGAAGCAGAGCTGGTTCAGGAAGGGGAACCGAGGAAAGTGAACCCTGAAATCCAAAGCACCCTTCGGAAACGGCTGTACCTGCAGTAGAAGTAGAAAGAGCATGAAGGGGCCCCCTTTCAGGTGCTCTCTCTGCTCCTGGGATGCTGCAGGGCAACTCTCTTCACTTCCCCCAAATCTTCTCTTCCCAAAGTAAATGGCACCCAATCTTTTCGTCACACCCCATACACAGGTTCTCCTTCGATCTGTCCCTATCCGTTTAAGAGCAACCCAGCTATTAATAAAACTGACCACAAGGCATGGTGGTAATAATAGCACGTCCTGCAGGCTGGACTCTTCTCATTTGTTAGTGCAACTTCTCACACTTTCGGCTCCTGTGCTTGACTGAACTCTTTCTCTATCTTTTATAAATCATACCCATGAAAATGGAACTGGGTAACGCTCAGATTGTCCCCTGATAAACCAATGCCTACTCACCACTTCCCACCTCAATCATGGCTTGGCTGGCTCCTGAATCTCACCTGGAGTTCTTGCCTCTTCCTGAGCCCATATCCATTCCTGTCTCCCAGAGATTCCCTCCCAATTCCTAGAAATTCAGTCAGGCAAGAAGCATTCTCTCTCTAAGACCCCTCCTCCTTGGCTAGCAAGCTGGTGCCTTGACACCATTCTCCTGCTCGTTCCTGGGCTCTTTCTGGCTAATGGAAATGCCTTCCCCTTTTCTGGATCTTGCCCTCCTAACTAACACTGCTCCCCGCCACCTGGTCTCTGCCTTCTCTCCAAGAAGATCCATCCATCCATTTATCCATTCTCACAGTTCAACTTTCAACCACTCTAAATCAGAACATGTTGGAACTATGGCAACTCCCCTAGTGTCACCCTGTTATTTTATAGAAGACATAATAGAGGCTCAGAGAAGTTAAATCGCTTGTCAATACCACACAGAAGTCAGGGAGAAGGACAAAGTTTGGCTTCCAGCCCAGCTCCCTTTCCATTGCCTGCTAAGTCTTAAGACATCAAAAAGCTTTTCTAATTAGGCTACTCACCTAATAAAAGTTCTCCCTACCTTGGAGGTAGGAGCTCCCTGGAAGACTTTTAGAAATCCTTGATAACCAGCATTCAAGGTTACCTCCATGAAATTCCAGCACTGGGCTGGAAGGTGGATCATATATACTGCCTTAGAAATCTATGATGCATGTCTCTCTATCTCCAGCCTGGACCTCTCCTATGGAAATAACCTGTGGTCTTATCTGCCATCATTGAAAATTCATAGTTAAAGATGAGTCTTTTCTTCCTGGTCCATCCTCCAAGTTTTCCCTGGCATCCTCAACCCCAGACCCCAGGTTTAGAATTCTGCAGTTACCTATAGCACTCTTCCTCTTGCAACCCTCATATGCCACCAACCACCATGCCCAGCCAAGCCTGACTTTGGAACGCTTCTCACATTTGTCTTCTTTTCCTTTACATGTCACTCTCCAGGCTCAAGTCCCACTGTCTCATGTTTGCATCTTTGTCCCAGCTTCCTTTCTTGCCTCTCTGCCTGACCATCTCACCCCTCCTCTGCCCTCCATACTATCTACAATCCTTGGTCTTCCCAGAACACCCAAGAAGACACAATGGCATCCCATCATTTAGAGATCAAGGCCAGATTTCTCACACCCTTACAATTTTACCTCCTCCAGCAATCAGCTAAACTGATCGCTACCTCCCCCATCGTAGCATTTGCTATCACTATTTCCCCAAGCTGGAGTGC
Organism: Lyroderma lyra; assembly: GCA_004026885.1. NCBI lineage: Eukaryota > Metazoa > Chordata > Mammalia > Chiroptera > Megadermatidae > Lyroderma > Lyroderma lyra. The sequence continues at coordinate 2,030 of PVJL010007518.1, read as the reverse complement.
CCTCTCTCTCCCTTCACCTCCTTTCCACTACCTCCCACTCCTACTTATTCCAGAAAACCATTGCTAATAGTCTTTCTAGTGGATTCTGCTCTCTCACCCAGGATGAGACAGTGATGATTACAATTTCTTGAGGGCAAGAAACAAGTCTTTGATTAACATAATGGGTGTTCAACAAATAGCTGTCAAATTTTAAAAGTGTGTGCTGGAATCTTTGCTCTGTACTTAAACCATGAGGCTAATTTGAAACGCATTATGGATTTTGCTTCTTTTTTTCAATGGTCGGTTGCATCCCAGGTGTGTCTATCATGAACAAAGAATCAGGACCTCATCCCAACTCTTTCATAAAAACAGCTATGTTAGGAATTTGTAAAGTAACAGGCCACTCTTCCAGACTGCATTTTACATTATTGTTTCATCTCCAGGATATTCCTAAGGAAGTATCCAGATATAGAACTGCAGCCTTTCAGAACCATAAGGAACCTTGGAGATCAGCTAGTTACAGGATCACAGATATTTAGCAAGTGTGCCACCTCTCTCTATTGCAGACATAACTAATCAATCATACCTCTTTCCTATTGAACTGGGAAGTAGCCTCAAAGTATTTCTCCTCTCAGTACCCTAAGAAGCATAGGCACATCATTCCTGATCCAGCTGAACCCCTTTATTAGGGAATAACTTGTCTCGAGTCACGCAGCTCTTAAGTAGTAAACCGAAGGCTCCTCACCAATGCTGCAGTAATAGCCATGGCAGCATTCAGTGTTTTATCTCTAAGAAGAGCAGAGCAAGTGTGTGAGGCAAGGTGACTACACAGGATTAGGTAGATCTGGAGTAATTCACATACTGAGTCCTGTACACCCACCCATGTTCACACCTGTGCTCCAAACACCCAACGATTTTGGGGTCTCCAAATACAAGAGTCAGCAAAGTATGGCCTACTCACCAAATCCAGCCTACAGCCTGCTTTTATAAATAGAGGTTTATTGGCACAGTCATGCTCATTCATTTACATATTGTTAATGGCTCTTTCACCCTACAACTGCAGACTTGTATAGTTACAACAGACAACATATGGCCTGCAAAGCTGAAAATTGCTACTACCTGTCCCTTTACCAAAAAGTGCGCCAACCCCTGCCCATATATCCCTCCAACAAATTCTCATTTTGATGAAGTTAGCCAGAGTTGCTCATCACCCAAAACCATACCTGATATAACAAGCGACATAGTACTAAAATCCATGGTTTAATTCTTCAAGACCCCTGATTAAGGGTTTTCCCCAATTATTTAGTAAAAATTTGAAAGTTTATCCTGGAAGTTTATTGTTGAGTATCAAGGGCATATCCAGGTTAAAAAAAAAACAAACAAATTTGTATGATGGGTGCAGGAGCCCCTACTTAAGAATAATATGAAAATACCAACATGGAGTTAGAACAGCCTCATGAGCACATTTTCAGGTCTCTCCCAGTGCACTGGAGGAGCCCAGGTATGTGAGGCCTTGTAACTTGTGCTGTGTTTACTTAACAGCAAGTCCATCTCTGTCCACCATCTATTCTTCAAGTTGTTCTCCAACTACAAGAACAGTCATTTTAAAATGAAAGCCTGACTTGCCATGCATCTTCTTAAAACCTTTCAGTCATCTTGCATCGCTCTTTAAATAAAGAGAAAAAGTCTTAACTTGATTTCTAGGTCCCATATTCTCATCTCTGCCTCTTCACTGTTTTGTTTTGTTTTTTATTTTTATTGTTAGACTTATTGGGGTGACATCTGTTAGCAAGGATTACATAGGTTTCAGGCATACAATTCTACAGTGCATTGTCAACTTGATGTATATATAATAAGTTCACCACCTAATGTGACTTCTCTTTCCATCACCTTATATTTAGCTCCCCCTCCCTCCTCTCCCACCCCCTCCCCTTTCTCCCCTCCCTAACCCACTCGTCCCCAAATAAACATTAAACTATTGATTGTGTCCATGGGTTATTTGTTTGTTCATTTCTTTTTTTCTTTGCTTTCAGTTTTATATTCCGCATATG